>QYTT01084466.1:53169-67097 GCA_006980735.1 Dasypogon diadema
ATTGAGTACATGTTTGCAATCCCTAACCAGTTTCGAGGTAAGGATGAAACCCTTAATCTTGAAGGCTGGATGTCTGTGCAAATTGGAATTTTCATTCTTGTGGATACAGGTTCCGAAGATATCCGCCCGCCGCCAAGATAGCCTTGATTTCCGCCTGGAAGACCGTGGTGTATTTTTCAAGGCGCAGTACGGTTTGCACTCGTAGATCCAGCCAGCTAGCCTCAATACCATTCTTGGTTTTTTATCCATCCGTGTATATGATTAAATGTGTCAATGGAGGGTGCCCAATCCTCTCTCGATGGAACCTTTAGCTCAAACTCGGAGGGAATCATATCCTCGAAATGATGCTTGTCTGTGTTAAAAGCAGGGCTTGTGGCCTGTTGTAATAACAGCAAAATCTATCAAATCCAATGCTGTTACCCTTGATAATATAAATTTAAATTTTCTTAAGTTAATTCTTCCACTTATCATTAAACCCATTACATATACATTATTAATCCAGTCATTACGTCGGGAGGTTTTGCGGAAATATGGAAATTATCAAAGGTCAGGCATAAAAAGCATCCCAAAGGCAATCATCTATGTGACTATAGGCCCATTAGTATTTTATAAAAAGTGTTGGAAAGAATCCTTCTTAACCAGATTATGGACTATATTGATATACGAGGGCTTTTGAATAGCGTTCAATCTGGATTTCGTAAAAAATAGTACAGTTACTGCCCTATTGAAATAAGTTGAAGATATTAGCAGTAATTCGGAGAAAAATCAAGCCGCAATTTCGTGTCTACTTAATTTCAGCACAACCTTCGATTCAGTGTACTAAACATAAAACAAAATACAAGTTCTCGAGCTCTGCAGTAAAGCTTTTACATTCATTTTAATCCGAAAGGAAACAGGTTGTTGTAATAGACTTATATTCCTCACATAGAGCAGTTCTATACTCGAGAGTATAGAGAACCACAGGGATCTATCCTTTTTAAGCTTCTTTGGTATCGCAATTGAATTCTACTATGATGTTAAGACCACTCTCCTAGAATTAAGGAAAATCTTTAATCTGAACTATTTGAATGCAGGTTCCGTTCCAGATATCTTTTGCCCGAATACCAAGCATGGCTGAATTGGAGAGACAGTAATTTCATTTGCTCGGTATTTATCTTCATCTCTGATGCCATAGCGTTGGTTGTACACACCAAGCTGTCCATAGAACACGTAAACTTCTTACCACGGGCCTGGTAATCTTCGCGGCTGTATACCATGGGACAACAAAGGTCGACAATTTTTATTTAAATTAGAACTGCGTCAACTGATTTAGGTGTGAATGAAGGATCTATATCAGTGTTGATTGCACCAAACTTTTACACACTTATTCTATAATTATAAGCCCACTCATTGGAAGCTATCGAGAGAAATAAAATTGACTAAAGCCCAAATCTGTCTCACTAAATAGTAAATACATATACATAAAAAATATCTTCTTTTTGTAGAGTCCATTGCCTTGATAATCTTTCTTCTGCCACTGGACAGAAATGAGAAATTATATTAGCTGCTTCCTTTTGTTTTGCAGGCGCCTATTGACCCTTTTTTCTTCCCCGTAGCAAAATTTTCTATTTTTTGTGGCGATAAAATGTCGATGCATGGAGCTGGTTTCTTTACCACTCGCACACCTGTATTTGATAGACTCGCAACCGCCAAGTTATGAACCAGTATCTCATTCTCTCACAAGGGGACGACAATCGGCTTGCATCAAATCTAGGTCTGATCCGTTGATATACTCGATCAATAAGATCCATAATTTCCAACAGAGCCGATCCTACAGAATATCCTTCACCCGCACAAACTATCAGCATTTTTAAAGCTGGAAAGGTAGCTGTAGAAAACTTTAGCAGTCACATTAGGCATCGCTCCCCGATCGAAATCGAAATGCACCCCCTTCCAAGAATTCACCATCCGAAGATTACTGGTATGAATTAATGGGAAGCGATCCTACGAACACACAGGTATCAGTTACTTTGGCGAGATCCATAAAATAATTGAGTACTTCAAACAATGAGTTTCAAGCAAATTAGAACTCTAAACTCTATTTGTTCCAAATCTGAATCGTAAAACTAAAATTCCAAGACTTGTCTGGAGGACACAATAGAAGACTCTGTAGAAGGAAGCAGTTTTATCAGAACACTGGCATATATGCCGTGAGCAAGCCAGCTCAATGTGCCCTAATGGAAAAAACATTCCTTGAAGTATGCACCCCTGGAAACATTTTTTTTAACATTAAGCCAAGGCGGAGGGGATACCTTATGTTGCTATAGCACAACCTAGGCGGGACAGGAAGTAGGAAGGGGACGAAAGGAATTAGGACGTCGACTGAAGCTGGCGGTGCACATTCTGCTTGAAATAGCTGCGGATTGTAGTTCTGGGGAAAAACAGAAGATGGTAGTCTGTTCCACATTCGTATTGTTCTGCTCAAGAAGGATTCTAGGAACTTCGCTGTTCTGCTAGATATTGCCTTAAGCAATGGTGAGACGCCTCGAAGCACGGGTATCACGCATATGGATTAATCCACAAGAAATTAGACCAAAGATTTGGTTGTCCATTAAAGCAGCGATAAAAGATAAGCGACATTGCATCTGTACTCCAGGGAATCGCTTTTAGAAGTAATCGCATCATTGCCAATGAACTTAAAGCTTTTTTTGGACTTTATCCAACGCAGTACGTCTTGCTCCTGGCCAAATATGCGAACTCCACTCAAGTCTGGATCTGATATGAAACTTCTATATGAGCACTGTAATGATTCAGGAAGCCCGGGTACTTGATCGCATTCTTTGCAATAGCAAATATGTGGTCCGTTCAACTAATATTGAGCACCTGAACCCCCAAGATGTTCAAGTTAGAAGAATTTGAAACGCTCACCCCATTTACGAAGAGAGGTAGAGGGAGGCTCGGAGTTCTTTCGAGGGAAATCAGACAGCGTTGGGCTTTGGATGTGTTGAACTTGACGCCATTCGCCCTGCAAGAATTTTAGTAATGTCGTCGTTGAGTGATCCAATCATGCGTGCTCGATTGTTATCAGCATTACGATGGAAGGCAGCCACTGATTCGAACAAGTACGCGAAGTCAGTTGTATTGTAGTGTCATCTGCAAAACTGTGAACTAGATGGAGGTAAAAGCTAGGAAGCCATTAATAAAGAGCAGAAAGAGAGTGGGCGGCAATACAGAGCCCTGTGGCATGCCGGCATTAATGTCATAGTCGTTGGAGATTCCACCGGCCAAAGTAACATGATGTCTGGAACAGTCAGAAAGGAAATATTAATTGCAGTTAGCAGAAGATATTTTAAGAAGACCCCCTCAGAATTCTCCGCATTCAAAATGTGGATAATAGGTGTAATAACCACCTAATTGAACTACGAGTAGCAAATACCTAATGGATTTAAAGATTTGCTCTAGAATTGTATATCTATTACATGCAATTGGACTGCATACATTAATGCGAATCGAAAATTTACCAGGAAGTTTAAGGATCTATTTTCTATTATCACGATTTATGATTCTTACGCCATTTTTGTTAATACTTACGAAAATAAAATCCAAATCAAAACAAATAAACAGCAATATTATAAGATTTAACATACACACACTAAAAGACAACAACCAAAAATTTCTGTAAATTGTTATGTTAACAAAGCCGAGCTATTCACATAATAGTCCATAATAATTTTGAAAACTGTTGGGGACCACTCAACATCACATGCGACAACATTTTTAATGTGAATTCAGAATAACTCTATATTCGTTCAGTGGACGAGAATAAATCGTCAGAAGAACCCCTCTAAAGCAAGGATCAACCTACCATTAACTACCAGTCCTGAGTTAATACAATAAGAAGCGACACCGGCTGATGGCATAACTCAGTTGTCGTCATATTGCTCTGACATTTATTTATAGTGTAGCCTTCTCTGGGAACTTCCATACGGAAATATCCCGAAAATTTTTATCTTAAACTTTCATGAAAAAGTGAAATTTAAAGAATATCAGGGTAGGGAATTTCTCTAACCCCTTACGCTAATGGTGGTACAGAAGTTGTTTCATTCGTGAATATTGGACTCATCCGGCATTGTTTGCCAAAATCAAAGTCCTCCATCCTTACAGCGTTTATTGGCACGAAGTATGCAGAATGATGTGTACCAAGTGGCACGCGCCTCTGGCAATAATAACATCCGTCCCAGAAAGGGCTCCATCCAACCCCAGATCCTTTGGTACTTCCCCATTTCTGGCATTTCGGCAAGGGTTAAATCACATTTCCCTCGTCTTCCTGTGTTTACATCGTTTTAAATGAAATTTGTGACGTTTATGTACTTAAAGGGATTTCCTTACTTGAAAGGATGAAAAATGGGATTCTGGGTACTTAGGAAAATTTGTTATCAATCGAGAAGTATGCTATAGAAATATTCAATGAAAGCGATAAATGATGAATTAGAAATTGGAGACGTCGACATTTGATTTATTGTTTTTGTTGTTTTTACTCAACATTTTTACAGAGGTATACATGTAATTGGTTAGCCTAAACTCCATACCTCCTTGCGCCAGCAGTTTTATAATTTGAGCATATTTTTAAATTCAATTAATTTGTGAAATATGTACATTTATGTTTTTTTTAAAGGATAGTAAATCGTCGAGGTAATAATACTTTCTCGGTAAAAATTTCAGGAACCTTTAGAATTTCATTAAAAATGTCACTTTTAAAACAAGCATGGATAATATTTCCTCGCCTCTGCTTTAGATAACTACAGTGGAGGAAATTTCTTTAAGTGTATTGGTGTTTTTCCATATTTCTTCAAAAGGAATGCCATACAATTTGAAATAATTACTTAGAAATATCCGAAATACTACTTTATTAATTTATATAAAATTAACTCAAATACAATTAATAAAGTAAAATAAAATTATTCGGAGGAAATTTCTTAAAGCGCACTAAAAAAAAGTTCAATTAGAAAATTAATTTATAAAATCTTTCTTAGTATTTTATTTATTCTTCGTTTGATTAAAAAATCTTATTTTGCATGTCTTCCAGGTATATTTAAATTTGCAGCCTTTAAACTCGGTAAATTGACCATTTATATAAATTCTCCTTGCCATTAGACCCCATATATTTTCTATGGGGTCAGGTCTGCATGCCTGCCAACCCACCAATTGAATGTTTCGGTCTGAACATCAGGCAAGAGAATTTCTGGCGACATGTACAGGAACAACATTCTCTCCTAAATATGGCACCAAAACTGTGTCTAACATTTCACAGTACTTTTCAAAATTTATTTTAGATTAAACAAAACATAATTTTGCTTTTCCAAATGAAGAAAAAGATCCTTAAATCATTACGAGTCCTCCTCCAAAGCTCCTGCCCATTCTTGGAGGATTATCGTAGCATAAGTCGTGGCAGTAAAATGAAAAACAATCGAGGCCGTCTAAGTTAAATTTTTATTCGTCGAAAAAAATTACCATGTTCAATTTTTCTGTAATTTCTTGCGTGAAAATAATATCAAACAGGAACGATGATGAAGCCAGACTGTTTGCGGTGGAAACTGGATCTATGTGTTTGAGGGCACAATACAGACAAAAAAATGGATAGCATGCGAGAGGGGCTATTATGAAATTTTGAATTTTATTAATTAGATAAATATTAATAGGAAATACAGCGAATAATAGATATATAAAAACCGAAATATATTCATGGATGCCATCGAACATCACTTAAAAAGGCACAATGTTATTCCGTCGATTTTATTTTTGTCCCCGTAATATCTTTTTGGTGATTTTTATGGCTTTTTTCAGTATCAAATCAAGATGGCTGACTTTCGGTCGTATATTTTCTCCCAGGGAACTAAGGTTTTAATAAAAATATTTAACAAAAGATGTTTGAAATATAAAACTCACCTTAAAATCGATTTCCGAAGAATTAATTCGACAATTTGGTGGCGTATATTTCACATTGGAAATTAAATTAAGTTTTGTTATTGTAAGTGCTGCAAAGCACTTGAAAAAACTTTTCATAAATGGTGTTTTTACTGTTTTAGAAGTTCAAAAGTGAGAATCAAATAAAATCCTTAAATCCACTCAATTGCCAAAACAGATATCGAATAACCCAGGCTCCCCTTACCTCTGCCCCGCTATAGAGGCCACGTATACGCTACAGCCGGTCTTGTTAGGTATATAGTCTCAGAAGACAAGTGAAAGTTGAAAGGTCATCATCTTGTTATAGTTCTTCTAGGGAGGAGTACAGACAGGTCCCGCAGACAGAAACCACAAAAGGCGAAAAGTCATCATAAAAACAACTTCACAACTGAAGCCACACTATTGTATGTGAATTATATTATTTTTTGGAATCAACTGTGTGTTGTGTCGGTATTTTAAAAAAGGGAGTATTTTCTTAGTCGGGCGAGTACGGAAGTACTGATGAACAAAAAGGTGTAAAAAAACTCCTTTGAGAGCACACTTGGCAGCCCTTTTTAAGAGTGGTTTTTTAATTGGTTTGGATTCTGGTGTACAATTTATCGAACTTTACTCTTAATCCCAGCTACATGAGACTACAAAAGGAAAACTGAACTGATCGCCCATCCTGGAGCCACGAAAGTAATCGAAGCAGTTCAACAAAATATTAGAAACTGAAAGACTTGATGTCCCTCAAGCCACACTTAGAAGACATGCATTACTTATAAATAAAATTTTAGGGCCTAATACTAAAGATTTAGGAAATTACAAGCTGACATTTCCTCCTGCCACTGAAAGCACCTTAGCTGAGCATTTTGAATTTCTAAATACATACTTGACTTTTTGTCTTGATGGGCTTAATGGGCTTGATTCGTAAAGCGCCCCAGAAGCTTGGCCATGACAGTCAACATGTTAATGCGGCCCATACACGTTAGGATCTGCAGTACAACTTGGTTTGACATCTTGTTGGATGTTTTACTACACACGCTCAAGCAATTGACGACAATGCGTTGTACAACTTCACCATACACAATACAATCTGCAGTACAATCTCAAGACCCATCCTCAAAAAATTCAAACAATTTGATTTTCATCCAGCCGTTGGACATACTTAAAAACCAGTCGGACAGCAGCCCTACACATCGGTACGATTACATGTCCAACTTGACCAAGTTGTACTGCAAATCGTAACGTGTATGGGCCGCATAAAACTTATGAAGAGGTATTGAGTGCTCATAACTTCAGATCAGGAAAGCTCATTTAATGAACCACTGAATGGAGTATTCACTGCTTTTGCCAATGATTGTACTTATTCCTCCATTTCTAAGAAGTGAAACTAACTCTTATTCATACTCATTTTCTGTCAATCGTTCATACCATTCGTTTTCAAACAAACTTGCGCCGAATCGACTAGTTGCGGTCGTTGTGCACGGCGTGGAATGGATTCCATACCTGAGATGCATGCTCAAGCAGTGGCCTGACGACCGAACCATATAACGTCAATGAAACCTGATGATCAGTGAACTCTCTTGACCAGCGCTTAATGAAGCCAAGGATGGCATTACCCCTGCAAACCATGTGATTAATCCATATCCTACAATTCAAATTCCCTCCACGTTACAGTATATTAAAATCACGTCCTAGATATGACCCTATCACTCATATCTTTTTATTCTAGCAATCGCAATTATAATCTAACCTTATTGAGTTCCCATTATATATCGAAGAAATCCAGGTTCACCAATAAAAATAAAAACAATACTTTAAAATCATATAAGCAGTGCAACAGTGACTTCAAATTCAATCATAACTTCGTAATCGTCAGCCTGTTTTACATAAAATATCGATTCCGAACTGAAAATGTGCGCATGCGATTCAAAACAATAAATTTCCACTTGTATTACGCGATATATTTGTTTATATACAGGCTCACAATAGCATAAGAAAATTTTTCCTACATTATATCATTTTATATTGTACAGACAGTCAGCAGCCCAAGTTAGCACACAGGAGCACACTATTCGCTCCCCATCCATAAAGGAGAATTTTTGCACTTCGGGGGAGTACCCCATTTGTCGCCCCCGACCAAACAAAGCTCCACTCTAGAAGTGCGGGTGAATGGATCCTATTTTGTTTATTGTGTACCTATAACCGGGAGGTGGTTATGTATTCTGTGATGGTTTTTTGCCTTCTATTTCTGAACTCCCTTACTGCTGCAAATGCGACTGCATTTCTTCCGTCAATGAAGGGATGCTGGCTGCTGGGTGAGATAGAAGAAAAAATCTCAAGGCTCTTATGATTATTCTGAAATGTTACGTTCACCAAAGGATTACAGATGTGACTTTGATTCTATATATTTTCTGCTGAAGTTCAGGGGAAAGGGGCTTCTTTAATCTATTTGAAAACCGTAGATTTGATCTTCTTGTATATTTCGTTGTACGGTCATTTTTCAGCCGGCTACTGAAACCATTGTTTAGTCTCCACTTGGTCCCAATGCTAGTTCCCAAAAATGTTGATATCAAATGCATACCCAAAGTACGATTAAAGCCGTCTGTCCCATTTCGATACGCTATCGTCTATAATACGTTTCTACCCTTAGAATTACGGCGAAAATTTATCAAGTTCTTTTGTATAGACTGCTCCCCAAATTGGTTGTTTGTTTGCCTAGAGGCAAATCTAATGTAGCAGGGTAGAAATCTGTGAAAATCTATGAAAAACGAAGAGAGCTGGACAGGACCATTTTCCTTTCAAATGACCATTTACATGGGTGCGGTGAGAGGTTTCCAAAAGTGGGCTCTTAAGAAACGTTTACCGAAATTTCTACCCTACGACCCCTATATCTGGTTACAGGTAAATTCGCGTGCCTATTGAAGAACCAACCCCCATTTAATCTTATTGAATTTGTTGCTCCTGTCTGAATAGAAGAAGAATGGAGTTTTAGGCTAATGGGGAAAATCCACTTTCCATTATCATAGATATTTGAAGGTAAAAAAAAGCGAGATATGCTTCAAATTGTTCAAGGAGAAATGTCGAAAACAGGAAGCGGAGAAAGAGCTTTGCCTCAAGGAGGATAAAAGAATTACGATTTTAGTTTCGAATGCAAGAAATAATTGCTCTATGAGGAACTGGATCAGTTTACCATGAGATCGAAGTTTATAATGTGCGCCATAAGAAAACTGTGAATGATGTGTTTCCTCCTCTTCTTAACTAAAATAAGAAAACGAGTTAATAAAACAAATGACTTTAATTTATATCACGAAAGGGGTTAGTGCCAATGCCAGCCGATGCTCTTTGACCAAGGATTTTGTGTAGGGTAGTTCCGTTTACTTTTAACGAAATACAGAAGCATCAAGTGGGACTTAAAACTTAATATAATGTCGATATCAAACCACCCAAAGCTCCATCTAAAAGTTCCACACAAAAGCTTTACATAAGCTGTGTTTTTTGCACAAGACCCGTACAGATCTGAAAATCTGGATCTCACTTAGACGCGTTATTGCAACAACAACACAAGATTCCGATCTTTACACAGATCTTGCATCTCTGGATCCTTAAATGTCTGGAAACTTATTTCTTACTCTCACATATAGGTGCATTTTTATAGTCTTAGATGTTGGTACTACTTATTGTCAAACTCAAAGAGTGGCCTTAAAGTAAACAAACATTTATAATAATATAAGATTGTAAGGAATAAAAAAACAAGTAAAATGTACGCGTTTGAAATATTGCAACTTATTACATACAGCATAACAACCTAACGCCTTACAATTAGCAGATGTCAACTTGACAATGATTATCGGTACAGCCAACGTTTAAAACTAATCCCAATTAGATTCCGATCATTTTTTTGCTTACAGATCTGGATAACATATGATGCTCAAGCATCAGACTGCGGGCAGAAGGCGGCGAACGGAAGGCGTCATCTTCTATGTAAAGCTTTTAGGTTGAACTTCTGGGTGGAACTTTTGGGTGGTGCTTTTGGGTGAACTCCCATAAACACACTACTAACGTGTTGTTCATCTTTCCAATATTATCAAGGAAAGTAAAGGGATTGAAAAATATAAACAGCAAGGATTGCAATAGATATCGTTAAAAGGGCAAAACCCGCAAAAGTTCATTTTTTAATTAAAATACTAAACATGGCACCTTAGTTGCCGTTTAGCGTGTATGTTGATGTTTTTAAGACTACTTCCGCTCGCCCCAACTCCACCGAGCTGAAAGGGCAGAATCGAATCGCACTTTCACTACAAACATTTTGGCGGTTGTTTCATCAAAATCGGTAGAGTTTTTCGCAAGATATTCCGACAAAATCCCGTTTTCATCCCCAAACTTTGGAGGACTGGGACACTTCCTATACCCCCCGTGGAGAGGTATGAAAACATACGGGTCAATTATTTTTCTAAGCTTTGCAGATTTTGACGGTTCCATACCAATTCTCTCCTATAACATAATAAAATTTCATTTTCATTCCGCCGCAATAAAATATATTTTTAAGGCTACTCTCTTACTTCACTAGGGTTAATGGGTGGAATCTAGGCGCTTCACTATAAATATAAATCGGTTGAGTGGTTCGTAAGGCTGGAATACCCCCACACCGCTCCGTGGAGAAGTATAAAAAATACGGATCAATAATTTCTCGGTGTCCTACAAAATAAGTAAGTTTCATTATGTTGTGCAGCACTTACGTTTCGCCGTACTTATAAATCTAAACAAATTAGTAATAATAGTGATAATTTTTTTGCTATTTGTTCCAAGGGAAGGGTATATGAGTTTTTTTTAGTTGGGAGTATCTTTTATCAAATATAGTTGAAATTTTGAAAATTCACGTTATAACGCGCCAAAAATAACAAATTATGTGTCTCCAGATTTGATGATTTTTGCCACTTTGAGCGGGTATTTCGCCACCTTAAACGCAAATACAAAAACATACGGGTCGCTTATTTTTCAATCCTCTATAACAAAATTGTAAGAAATTCGAGGGCAGACACCTCAAGACCTTTCCTTGTTACTCGATAGAACTAAGTATCGGTACCAGGGTGGTCCTTAAAATTTAACATTTAAATTTTGTATGGGGCATCCTCTTATTTTATTCTATGTATAAAATAAAGACTTCCACAAAAATTTCAAAATTTTAAAACAATTTTTCAGGGTCGCTACCAAGGTTTAAACAAATTAAAAATTGACAAATTTGATATATTTTGTAATCTAATTATAAATTATTAATACAAATCCATAGTCGTCATCAAATTAAGTCATAGTATGATATTTATATTTAACTCATGGAGGAATACAATAAACTTCATACAATAGATGAAGAACAAAAACAGTACTTATTGTTGTTAGTCAAGCAGTTTCGAAGAAAATATCCACATTCTAAAAAATCTACATTAATGTCTTAAAATAAAGTTAAATCAATGATAGCTTTTTTTTCTTCTTTAAATGTATGTTATAATGTAGTTGCTGTAGAATTTACTGAATTTTTCAATAAAATTATGTTTGTTGGTTATTAAGACTAATTATTTATTTCTCCTCAATGAAATAAACTTTAAAGAGTGATAGCAACCCCTATAACCATGCTAAAAAATTTGCAAAAATCGCTATGATTCTTAGGACCACCCTAATCGGTACTCTGGAGCAACGAAAAGGTGTTGGTTGTCTTTCGTTCTTTTATCTTCACTTTCATGCATATTTTTCTAATGAAATTTCTAGGCTGTTTCCTTGTACAGCATTTTCTGTAAGCAATATACGTATTTACAGCACCGCCATAGAGAGTAGATTTGACCGTACTGTGTACTTTCTGATCACTTCTAGAAATCGAGCATGTATGAAAGAGAAACAAACAACTTAAACAGTTACATACATAATTAGA
This sequence comes from Dasypogon diadema, assembly GCA_006980735.1. NCBI lineage: Eukaryota > Metazoa > Arthropoda > Insecta > Diptera > Asilidae > Dasypogon > Dasypogon diadema. The sequence continues at coordinate 65,018 of QYTT01084466.1, forward strand.
ATTGTTTTAAAAATCACTTAAATTAATTATAAATACAAACTGATCACTATCGACAGCTCTCCAAAGCAATTACCGGTGAATCCCTTTTAAACTATGCGATTCTATCTAACGCAAAAATTGATAAATCATGGCATTTTCAAAAATTAAATATTGAAGAACAATCTATTATTATTATCTTCATCTATTTTCTCTTAGAATCAAGTGTTCTACTGCAAAGCAGCCAAGAAATTGAAATTTAAACAATTCCTCTTTGTGGTCACTCATAATTTTGACCACAGTCATTCACAAGCTGGTGACTAAATTTCTAAAATAAAAACGGAAAATAGCCAAGCTGCGTTAGTTATTTTGGCCTATATTGACTGTTTGATGGAGCATTACATTGCTAAAATCTTCCAGAAACTTAATTAATAGCTCTCACATCTGAGTTTGGGTCAAAATTTGCGCACGGTCAAAAAAAACAGAAGAACGATCAAATACAAAAGAAGAAAAAGTGTATGAACCCCTAAATGGCTTAAATAAATACCTAATAAAAAATTTGAGCATATATTTTAAACACTCTACAATAAGTTTCAAAGGATTTCTAATAAATTTTTATTTTAACATAAACTGGTCTACCCACACTGGCAACTTCCCATTTGGCCATTTTGTCTTGCTTTTGAAAGTTTAATGGTTATAAATAAAATATTCTGTGAATATTTCAAGCGTCTACCTGTTTTTTAGTATTTGTTGTTATAGCGGCAACAGAAATACATCATCTGTGAAAATTTCAACTGTCTAACTATCACGGTTCATGAAATACAGCCTGGTGACAGACGGACTGACAGCGGAGTCTTAGTAATAGGGTATGGAACCCTAAAAAACAACCAAATCAAATTTTTTATAAACCTTATTAAGTGTTCATTATGCAATTATGCGTGGTGTGAAATTGGTCCGGAGTCGATATCATTTTTTGTTCTCGAGATATTCGAGACGAAAAACGTTCACGAACGTATGAACAAACGCACGAACGTACGAACGTATGTACACACGCACCCACAGACATCTCTCTAAAAACGATAGATTCGGACTCTAGGGACCTCGGAACGTGGAGATATGTCGAAATTTTCAATTCGAAAAATCGGGCTCACTATAATAATTTCCAAATGGGAAGTTAATATGTCCAGAAACATCGATTCTTTCTACATAAAATAACATAATTTTTCTATTCTTTAATATTGATTCCGGTGTCATTGCTGAAAAAGAACACTTTAGCGTAAAACTGCGTCCAACGTCCAGCGCTTCACAAGGTATATTTATATGCGATATTTTTAGAAAAAGAAAAACTAGTGATTTTAGAAAATAAGGCTGGACAGAAACACAATGAGAGCGTTGTCGGTTTTGCTTCTATCGCACGATCGAAGAAAAAATGTCTCAGCTTTTGCAAAGCATTTAAAGCTTGGCCAGCGAAAATTTTAAACTGAAAAATTTTTACCTTGCCTCCTTTAACGATGAGCAAAAAATGAAGCAAAAGTAGCGAAGCTCTCATTTTGTTTTTCCCTTTACAATTTACATAATTAAATAAAATAATGCAATCAATTCGAACTAAAACTTGACACGTTGAGTGTAGAACATCCTCAATGATTGTTAAGGGTTACGATGCATTGAAATCACAACTTTTGCAAAGTATACAAAATAAAGTCAAGTTGATTTCTCGTTTTAATATAATTAAATCCCAATTGAGCGTCTTTACTTACCATGTGTTGCCAATTCGCACACAACTACACATTTATTTTCAAAAGGACTAAAAAGCCATTTATTCCACTTTTAGGTTGGTCCGATATCAATTTACACTGAGCTAAACATATTTTACTCATTCAATTCGGAACATATTTTACTCAAAAACTCTCTAGGGGTATAAAATTCAACCCCTTGCAGAAGTGGACACCCAAATTCAGTTCTGACACCCGTACAAGCCGATTTGGTCGTAGGCGAAGTACCCTTCGATTTATTTAGTTAACAGCACCGGAAGGAAAGTTCCGATAAGGCGCTGGGGGCTGGGTGCCATCGACATCATTACCACCACTATGATTATAGGAACCCT
>QYTT01084466.1:67117-84297 GCA_006980735.1 Dasypogon diadema
AAAACAGAAGAACGATCAAATACAAAAGAAGAAAAAGTGTATGAACCCCTAAATGGCTTAAATAAATACCTAATAAAAAATTTGAGCATATATTTTAAACACTCTACAATAAGTTTCAAAGGATTTCTAATAAATTTTTATTTTAACATAAACTGGTCTACCCACACTGGCAACTTCCCATTTGGCCATTTTGTCTTGCTTTTAAAAGTTTAATTATTATAAAAAAAACCGCCAATTCAAATTTTTTACAAACCTTATCAAATGTTCATTATACAATTTTGCGTGGAATGGAATTCGTCCGGAGTCGATATCATTTTTTGTTCTGAAGATATTCGAGACGAAGGAACGGACGCACCCACAGACATCTCTCTAAAAACGACAGATTCGGACACTAAGGACCTCGATACGTGGAGATATGTCGAAATTTTTATTCCGAAAAATCGGACCCATTACAATATTTTCCAAATGGGAAGAAACATCGACTCTTTCTACATAAAATAACATAATTTTTCTATTCTTTAATATTGATTCCGGTGTCATTGCTGAAAGGGAATACTTTAGCGTAAAACTGCGTCCAACGTCCAGCTGCACGCGACAATAAAGTCAAGTTGATTTCTCGTTTTAATCTAATTAAATCCCGATTGAGACTGAACCATGAACAAATCAAGCGTCTTTACTTACCATGTGTTGCCAATTCGCACACAACTACACATTTATCTTCGAAAGGACTAAAAAGCCATTTATTCCACTTTTAGGTTGGTCCGATATCAATTTACACTGAGCTAAACATATTTTACTCATTCAATTCGGAACATATTTTACTCAAAAACTCTCTAGGGGTATAAAATTCAACCCCTTGCAGAAGTGGACACCCAAATTCAAAGCCATTTATTCCACTTTTAGGTTGGTCCGATATCAATTTACACTGAGCTAAACATATTTTACTCATTCAATTCGGAACATATTTTACTCAAAAACTCTCTAGGGGTATAAAATTCAACCCCTTGCAGAAGTGGACACCCAAATTCAGTTCTGACACCCGTACAAGCCGATTTGGTCGTAGGCGAAGTACCCTTCGATTTATTTAGTTAACAGCACCGGAAGGAAAGTTCCGATAAGGCGCTGGGGGCTGGGTGCCATCGACATCATTACCACCACTATGATTATAGGAACCCTTTGCCCAGCATAAGGACGACTGGAGATGTAATGAACTAAACGGTATCTACTTTGTAAACATATACGGGTCAAGGAGGCTTTGGATTCCAGAGGAAAGCAAATCTTCCAAGAAAGAAGAGACGACAGCAACAAGGAATCTGAGTGAGCCTCAAATGTGATGGGGGTCCTCTGTAATTTAAGAAGATGGCAGAAACACCGGAAAAGATAAACAGAACAAAGGGAGGAGTCTTCTGTGTTGACTCTTCTCATTATTTCAAAATCGCATTAAGCTAACTAGTTCGATTGTAATCGCAGAGACATGACGTCGGCGAGGGATCCAAAAAGCCCACCCCAATTTAAACTCGAACACCGCCATATTCATCCACCCGAATTTATCTGACTAACGAACCATCTTCCATGGTAGTTTTGTATGTCGTACGTTGTTATAAAGATTAAAGGACATTTTAACTTTTCAACAATTTAGTTTTGTTGCTGTTGTGCCGGCACCGTCAAAGGTACATTTCCCGCCATTTCGTATTGTGCTCAAGGCTGTTATCAGCTCAGCCCCATTTCTATAACTTACACAAATACCTGCAATGGCTTCAGTGGCCGCAATAATTTTCCTGGAAGACTTTGATTTCTTATTCATTTTAAATGGGGCGGTCTATTTCAATTCGTTTTAAGCTAAATGATAAGGGAATGCTAAAGCACAAGGGGGAACACCCTCCATTTTAAAGGACACACGCAAGCAGAAGAGATATAATCAAATGGTGGAATGATATTAAAAATTCCACGTATGTCCGGTGTAAATTGCACACAGCAGATAATAATGATTTAACAGGCTTTAGAATATTTGTAAAAATTAAGGTTTATGGGGTATCCCAACTAAAAGTGCTACTGAACTTTGTAAATTAATTGTAATTGTATATTTTGTGGGCAGAGAATGCAACAATTTATTTATGAAAAATTGAAATACAGTATACATATATATATAGAGTATATTGAAGGAACACATCCCGACTATTGAATTTTGCCTTGAGCTTTTTTGCAACGATTACGGAAATGTCTCTAAAACTCTTAGCTGTTTTCTTCAGATAATTTCTAACTTTATAAAATATTTTTTTTTTGGTATTTATATACTCTTACCTAAACTACCTATTTATATACCTCAATATTGTTTTAAGAGTTAGGAGTTTAAAAGAGTTCAAAAGAAAGAGATCAAAAAGTTCGTCCTTTTTGTCCCCGAACAAATTCTTTCTCGTCCTGGAAGTTGAAATAACTCTATGTTCGAACTCCTGACTTGGAAAACTCGCGTTTCCTCCTCGGTTTTTTATCCTAAACAAGGAAAGAGACTATAATTACTTTAGACCAATTATGTTATACCCTAGACCTACCTAAGAAAATAATGCGTTTTTAGTTAATTGTCCGCGGCTACTTATTCTTACATATTCGTAGCTGACCTTAAAATCTGCAGGCAGTTTTCGACGTATCCTTTAGCTTTAATATTGGACTCGCCATTTAGAATCTCCAAAATTTGACTCCAGACTCGAAATTCAAACCTCCAAAAACCCATATGGACGTATTTTCATAATGATCGAGAAACTCTTGAAAAATTTAATATTTACGACAGCCATATTTGATCCGCCATGTTGAATTCTTAAGCATTAATGTTCAATCCGTAATCATCAGCCCAAAAAACCTAAATATCCGTCATTTTGCCAACATTCTATTGACGTTTAGCAAATCTTGTCTACCATTTTGGATCTGCCATTTTGAATTTAAGAAATCTGATTCTGGATTCACAATCAGCGACCTCGAAAACCTATATATGCATATTTTAATGACGATCGCAAAAACTTTTGGAAAAAAAATTACATTTCCGGCTTTAAAAATAAAACTTTCATGTGGCAACCCTCTGAAATAGTTGCCCGATTTGGTTCATTTCCTGCTAAGATATTTAGGTTTTACTAAAGAAAATGTGTGCCGAATTTTATCCATCTGCCTCGAAGCGTTCTCGTTTTAGAAGAGAAATATGTATCGATTTTTTGTTTGGTCTACCTGTAGTTTTCATATGGCAACCCTATGAAGGAGTTGTCCAAATTGGCCCATTTACGAACTTGACCAAAAACCAATTTTGGTTTTTTGTTTCGGTTTCATTCAGAACAAAAACTTTATCAAATAATTTTTTCGGTTTTTGTTTAATCGAAATCATTTGGAACAAAAGGAAACCGGTTTTTAGGAACAGCTCTTCAAGCCCTGTTTCAAACAAGTTATGAATGACTGCTCTGCGCTTTTCTCAAATACTACCAGAAATCTCAGATTTTTCTCACTTTCGAATTTTTAAAAAAATTATAACTCCAAAAACAATTGGCCGAAAACTAAAAACTGCTTTCACAAACTGCTTTAGCAAAATGTCATTAAAATCTGTAACAGTCGATCCAGATTTTCAATGGAATCACTTTGTACTGTTTTTAAGTTTAATAGTCATAAATTTGAATGGAACCACAAGATGATTTACTTCCATGGACAATAATCGGTCTTTCAAGAGCTCTGTCCCTCCCATTCAGCCCACCTCCGTCACATGGAACAAGCGTGGAAAACTTCATAATGTAAAACAAAAGTACTGGAAATGTGCCAAACAAACATTTGCCCTTTAATCAAGAATTGAATAAACTCGACGAAATATTTGTTTTAAAAATTCTTTGTGGATGATGTGTATACAGCACACGAGATATATTCTGTTGCCAAAAAGGACATGTATGCAAACACATCCACTGGACAACGTAGCAAATGGAGAGCTCCTTCAGGAAGAGATATGAAAAGTCAACGTTCGTTGTGTACCCATTGTCAGGCTTTGCTTTCCCCCATTTGAGATGGAGTACATAAACACGCTCATACTTAGGACTTTCACGGATATGATTGATTCAAACTTCCTGAGGGAGTTTTTGAAGTGGGTTCCCACGTACCCAGACCCACATCAAATTTTACTTTGGATAGACGCCAAGGAATCACGCCCAACACCCCAATGTAAAATTCCTCTCAACCAATTGGGTACGATGAGCCCCTCAACTATAGAAGGCACCGAGATTTTAAAGGATGCGTAGAAAAGAAGAAGATTATTAGACGGAGAGGAAAGGACAATGCAAGAGGCGATGAAAATCGTTCGTAATTTGCATACCCATCTGAAAGATTCAAGATGGCAGCATTGGACGGGGAATGCGATGGACGTGGTTATCTGAAAAAGATTAAAAGGCAATTTAATTTGTAAACGAGATATTTTTTTCTTTTATTGAACTAATCTGTAAGGGCAGATTTTTTTCTAGTTTATTATTTCCTATTTTTTAGGAATATAACAGTCTTGCTAAAATAAATATTAAAAGTACATTTTTCAGTTCATTACCATTTTTGAAAAATGTAACTAAACGAAATACAAGAGATTCTGTATTGGAAGAATTCAAGAATGCAAAGTAACACAGTGAAAAAGTAACAAACAAATAAGTTGGTACCTCAATGGACGTTCTATGAAGCACCATATCCATGATTATTTCATCTGGAAGTTTGTTGCTCATAATTAAATGAGAGAACACAAGGCTTCTAATTATTCCCACTTTTTATGTAAGAAAGGTTCGTGAAATATTGGGATGCAATCGAATCATCCGTGCATGTTCAGGGCCGTGTGATACACATGGAGGATCACAGAGTATTTTAATCTGCTGTTAAAGTAAGAAGTCAAGGATGACTACTGAAGGTCTTCAAAACAGCCGAAGCTAATATCTTACGGTGCAGCGATGGTAGCTGGTAACTGATTTGCCCACGTTGTTGTTATTTTTTGTTGGAAATACAATAACAAATGCACGGATTAAACAGCTATCAGCGACGACCATCCATGCTCCGTTGTGCAAGCACACTTAGGATGCTGTTGTTGTATTTCGAACAACCAGTCTGAACCCTGAATCCTGATTGCCCTATTCCTCAACATGTTGTCCACCCAGCCCACCACCATCGGTCTAGCCCCACGTCTTACAAGGCAATTTTTAATTTTTCATATTGAATTTTATTTGAGGCACATTTTATGTTCATCAGCGCAGTCAAAGGAATACCTCCTGTATTCAGTTTCTCCTCTGGCACTGTCACCAGCTTGCGAAACACACATTTCGTTGATCTCCCAGCCCAGTAGAATGTCATCCTGACCGGGCTAAAGGATTTCGCTTCGCTGTAATCCCTTTTCACTGCTTTCGGTAGAAAGATCACCTTTGTTTTCCTCCACTTATCCGGTATACGCCCTGTTGCAAGACAAGTGATAAATGAGCCACGGTGCAATGGCCTCTTTGGCCCACTGTAGTAAAGCAGGAAAAAACTCGAGCAGGGCTAGGGATTTCACTCCCTCCAAAGACACCATCCTTTCCGCCGCATCCTGGTCCAATCTCGTGGCAGTGTTTCCTGCTTGCAGCTGGAAACCTGGAAAATAGGGGCCTATTCGAAAACACAGTACTGCCAAAAACTACATGTGTTTGCACTTAAAAAATCCAAAGCTCTAAAATATTTCACAATAGCAGAAGACTGAGGAGACGGTCATTTCAAAGTTGAAAGTTCCATAAGTTAAGCAGTACTGCGTTTTGGACCAGGCCCTATGCTTCCATTAAAATCCTGTTCCTCTCCCCCAATGTCTCCGCCATTTTTTCTGTCCTAGCTCGAACAGATCAAACATTGGGTACCGGATTCTTGACGACTATCATCTGTAGTCTACTGACTTCTGAGATAGTCTCTATGTTCGAGTAAAAATCCTTCCTCCCTTCTTAGTCGTCGCAGAGTTTTTCAGCTCTCTCTTCTTCGCCTTAAAGTCTTCCCACGACTGCGGTTCGTTATTCCTCATGGCGTGGTTAAAGGCTATTTTCACCCCTTTCTTCAGGTTTTCTACTTCCCTATTCCACCAGGGAGTGGAATCCTGATTGTCCACAGAAGTAAGTGGGCATGTCTTCTGAAATACTTCTCTCACAGTTGAAATTATGATCTCCAGCTTTGACCCCGCACTTCTAATGATCTTCGTTGTTTTCCTTACCTTTTTCTTCAGATTACTCTCCAACACCTCTGTGTACCATGCCACATCTGCGCTCCTTACACGTTTTGCAAGTTTCTTTTCTCTCCTTCTGGAGCGATATTCCACCACAAATGGAAAGGCTCTGTGGTCAGATAACGTTGCCCGGTCTGTCAGTCTTTCCACCATCCTGCTGTTGCATAAGATCACATCAATCATCTGCTTCCGTTTAGCATCGACGAAAGTGGGCTCCGTTCCTCTGTTTACAATATGCAGGTTTCTTCCAATCACAAATTCGAATAACGCCTCTCCTCTGGATTCGTCATCCGTGCTACCCCACACTGCATTGTACGAGTTAGCAACGCACCCAATGATCAGTCCCGTTTTTTTCCTCTCTCCGTAGTGCACAAGTTCTTCCAACTCTCTTGTGGGGAAAAGTTCTGCAGAATCATAAGGTAAATACGCGGAAGCAACCACAAAAGCGCCACTTCCCGCACCCACCCCACCTCGGTGAGGTGCGACGTAGAGAAGTGAGGCACCAGAACCACTTGCACTCCATGCCTCACTTGATACATGCCCTGATCCTGGTCCCTTGCACTGCTTTCAGATAGAGTTCCCACGCTTCCCGGCAGAACCTTGATCCCATTTTTGTAAACCCAGGCCTTCTGCAGCAGGACTTCCCCCCTCCCCCCCTCCCCACAAAGCAACAAAGTATCACAACTGATGGTTCCCTACAGTGATGGAGATTAAGTTGACAAATCTTCAGATGCTAGTACTAGCCCAGCTTTCGGTCTTTCTCTCATCCTTCATCCATGGGTTCGGCAGACCCCTTGGCAGCTTTCGCATTGTCCACCTTGCCCCAAAAGTCGGATGCGTCTCCTAGGTCAAGTCATTTCAGTCCGTTGTCGTTGCAATATTTACTAGCATCGGTTCGACCACTTCAGACTACCGGCTTCCCTGGGAGCCGTATGACGATATCCCTCGAAAATCTTTTAATAATAATAGACCTCCTCAACAATCAGAGTTAGTTAGTTAATGGTTTTGAGGGTGAAGGGCAACTGTTTCCTATGATGCACACAACTAACCCCTAATCATAAAGCCAAGCCAACCGAACCAGCATACCACTACCCTCTCTCCTCGACTAGGCCGACCGGGTTGGACCAGGGGCTTCTGAAGGTAATTTCTTAGGGGGTTCCTACCCCCGGTTCTTCCATTAGGGCAAAGTCGATGGTTAACCTTTTAAAAAGTGGGCCTTCTTTCGGGCATTCCAAACCTCTTATAAGGATATCTTCGCACATTGATGGAATAGCCCACGCCAACCTGAGACTTGCGGGAATCTTGGCTCGATTTTAGCCAAAGCATTCAACAAATCACCACAAGTTGTCGCTTTTTTGGTTATTTATTTATTTAACCGCGCGTAGTTGCTTACAATATTTGTTTAATTAAAACTAGATAAGTGTTTTCATTTGCATCAGCCCTAGAAATTGAAGCAATTGAATGATAAGTTGGCCTTTAATTGAAATAGATCAAAAAATAAAATCTGTTAATTTGATCCACAGAGCAAAGGACAAGATTCGTCAAATAAATCGGGTCGGTAACTTCCAGACCTGCATATTATTTTCTTCTCACAGCTGAAGTTTCCAATTTTTATATTGGACGATTTAATTCTACACAATAGGTTTTCTTTTTACTCCTATAGGAGCTTCTACTTATAATTTTTCGTTGAGCAGCGTTGACCAGCAGAAAACTATGCAAAAATGTATCACATTTCTTTTAAAATCACTTCTCTCTAAGAATATTCCTAAAATCTCTTAAGAATATGTTTTTTAGGAATATAAAATTGCAATAATTTCCTTTCAGAACTAGTTAATTTTGTTTCTATTTCTATTTCAGAGATTCTACTTTCATCCACAAAATACTAGCGGGATAATCCTTAACATTATTCCTAAAACTCTCTACAGCGCCACCTATTGAGAAAAATTCTATTTAGTGGATAAAATATTTAAGATTCAAACCTGTTACGTGAAGTTTGCCAATGACACTGACATTTAAATGACAGTTTGCATTCACGTGCAGTAATTTGTGTTGTTTTTATTTGTGGTTGGAATTAAATTGCCAGGATTAGCAATGGTAAGGGTTATTTCTTGGACATTTAAACGAATAGTTTCTTATGCCTTCTAATGTGAACAGGGAAAACAAAAGAAGACTAAGAAAATACAAAAGCAAAGAGTTGCACAGTTAAAACGAATAATCAAACCGTCGGATTCCCGAATAAAAGAGAGTCTGCGAGCCCCATCAAAAAAGAAAAAACCCGAAGATCCGCATGAACTGAAAGTTCGGGAAGTACCACAAATTAGTTCAGCCCTCTTCTTCCAGTACAACACCCAACTTGGACCACCGTATCACATAATCGTGGACACTAACTTCGTCAATTTCAGCATCAAGAATAAGTTGGACATAATTCAGAATATGATGGACTGCCTCTACGCCAAGTGCATACCCTACATAACTGACTGTGTTAGGGCTGAATTAGAAAAGCTCGGTGCCAAATATAAGTTAGCGCTTAGAATAATTACTGACCCGCGATTTGAGAGGATTCCTTGCTTGCACAAAGGCACATACGCCGATGACTGCATTGTGAATAGAGTCACTCAACACAAATGCTATATTGTCGCGACTAATGACAAGGACCTGAAGAATAGGATAAGGAAAATTCCAGGCGTCCCCATAATGTATGTGGCCCAGCACAAATACGCAATTGAAAGAATGCCTGAAGCGTACGGAATGAAAATGTAGTATCTGTTGGTTTTCTTTCTATTTTGTAATAAGATCTAATAAAAGTTAATTTTAAGCCTAGCTAAGATACATTTTCTGTGACTTCGTTGATTATACAGTGAATCGAAAACACCTGTGCGGGGAAATGAACGGCAATATTTTCGCATTAATACGATTCCGTAGAAATGATTTTCCTGGTTTTAGTTATGTTTAATTTAATTTGACAGAAAAAAAGTTTTGGGACATGTCGCCATGAAACTAAAGGACCGGGGGAAAAGAAACAATCCCGATGGATGGTACAAATGACGTCCAGGAGGAGTACAGGTCGCCTTGTCAGGTGTCTTCACATAAATCTCCACTACACAAAAGTAGCATCGAACGTGCTTGGCAGAAGATTTGTCAGGGAACAATTAAGCACGAGTCATTTAAGAATCATGGATTCTACAAGGCCTTACCTTGATTCATTGGTAAGTTGATCTACGATGTTAGGTGTACTGTCCAGTAGGCAATTCTTCTCTGCAGCAAATCGCAATATTCAGTTCCTCAGGTTGCAAGCCCCGCTTTCAGTATGGCTTTGACCTCTGCCCGAAAAACCGCAGTGTACTCCCCCAGATGCAATGCCATATGCATCCCCAAGTCCTGGCAAACATGGGTTTCCACGGGCAAGAAATTAAGAAGAACTAGTGCCCGGCTGCTCCCCCGATATGCTAAGTAGACATAAACATTGCATTCTATACTGCGATTGCATTCTATCTCCAAAGCCTTCCAACCACACCGTTGCGCCGTGGGTAATAGAGGGTCGGATGACGCTGGTATATAACCACGTTAGTATCTGTGGTCTAAGATCGGCCTTCAGCTTAACGCAGTTCTGCTGAAGACCCCTAGCAAATTTTCTTATAACAACCTTTGTGGTCGACCAACCAATGCTGCAGAAAGACTCAGGACCATGGAGTCGGGAAAATGAACCTTTCCTAGCCAGCTCGTCAACGGCTTCATTTCCTCTATGTCTCGTTAACCAGGTACCCAACAGAGTATAACTCTGTTATTCGAGACCAGGCGTTATAGGGTTTCAAAACACTCCCTGACAAGCTTCGAAGTAAAGCACCATAAGCGATTCCTGGATATCAGAGAAGATGATGATGTTGACACGTTTCAGACCTTTGATAAGGTTTAAAAGAGCACAGGTCACAATGTCATGGATTTCGGCCTAGAAAATGGTGGGCCATATACCCATTGCAACCGAGACTCTGATATTGGGACCAATAATTCCCGCGCCGGTTCCATGATCCATTTTCGACCCATCAGTGAACCATTTTAGGCTCTTAGGATCAAGAAGGGCGGCCATTGTCCTCCCACTTTGATCGTTGAGGAACCAGGTTCCTGAATTTCCTACTAAAGCACAATTCTTTGACCATTCAGTCTGTTACATAAAGATTTCAAGGCCAGGAATATGCATTAGGATGTACATGGGACCATCAAGGGTTGCAGGAATTTTCGACGCGTCCTAGGGCCACGTCCTAGAGCAGTAGATGGCGAAGTGTTTACTGTTTACAGCACCGTGTGAAGATGGATATCAGGCGAAGCATCGCTCACAGCCAGTGTTACAGGCCGACAAGTCTTTTTGTTATTACTTGACCGATACTTCTACGGTTACAATGAAATCTATTTTGCGCAAGGGGGAACTTTTCTGTTGGCTGGAAACCAAGAAGCGAGGATGCTGTAATAACTTAGCAATCCTCGATTATTTCTATTTCTATTCCATAATAAAGGATCGGTTTATAAGTGCCTGACTGCGCAGCAAGGAAACACCATAAAGTGAATGTTAATGCATTTATTATTTAAATAATGAAGGAGTTACGCGAACAGTGTAAATGTTTTAGCAAAGCTGGTACAGATTTTTTTTTTTTAAGGAAGTGGTAAATCCACAAAACAAAGAAACACGAGACAATTTTTAGTTCTATTAACTAAAGACGTTTAATTGATGGTGTTGATCTGAAAGAGAAAAAAGAAAACCCAATCAATTCCACCCATAATTCGACATGTCGACGGTCAACTTACAATGTCATCAATTTTCAAAATTGACCTAACTGTCTCCGATGCGAAAGTGATTGCCGAAATGCTCACCAACAGTGGCTGGACAACATTTTCCGCCAGAATGTCTGTAATAGCTCCCTTACGAACGTTAATTCCTGCGTTCTTCTCCCCTTGAGCATGACGATTCCTCAGCTCGGTCACTGTGGCAATTGAATTGAGACCAGCATTTTCGGCCAGAGTTGAAGGAATGACTTCAAGTGCCTCAGCGAATGCCCGGAAACAGTAGGCATCAACTCCTTCGAGTGTTTGAGCGTAGGCGGCCAACTGTAGAGCCATTTCAATTTCAGGAGCACCACCACCCGCAATTAGAGCTTTCTTCTTGACCAAGCAGCGAACAACACACAGCGCATCGTGTAAAGATCGGGCGGCTTCCTCCAGTACAAGTTTGTTCGATCCACGGACAATAATAGACACTGTACGGCCCGGATTCTGGATTCCAGTGATTTTTACAAATTTGTTTGTTCCGCTTGATACTTCCTCAGTGAGCTCGGCACTGACAAGATTTTCTGCCACAAAGTGGTCAAGTGATGCTATGGGGCGACAGTTGAGGGTTTTGCACACGAATTCAATATCCTCACGTTCAATGTCCTTAACTACAAGCACTTTGATTTTGTCTAAGAAATGTTGGGCGAGATCAGACACAGCATCTCTGGGAGATATTATTAGTTAACATTACAAGGATTGCAACTATGCAGAATTTACCTCAAGATGGATTTTTGGACCAGAAGAACGTTGCATCCGGCTTTCTTGATTTGTTTTACAATGTTCAGGATATAAGCACGCTCCTCCTTGAGTACGCGGTCCATGGCTGCGTAGTCAGATACGATAACACTGTGATCCATCTAAAAATGAAAGAAAGCAATTTAATTCCAGTGGGTTGCTTTATACTTTGCTACCTACATCCGTCTTTGGAGGAGAAATACAAAATTGAATTAGACCAATTTTAGCTTTTTCTATTCTTTTCGGTGCGTTTGTTCCAGCCGACCTGCTTGTGAACACCAAACCTTCTACAAGCTCGGTATCTTCGACAGTTCCTCCCAAGCTCTGGATAACTTTGATGTTCTTCAGGTCAACATTACATTCTCGGCCAGTTTCTGCTACTTTCAGGACTGCATCAACAGCCATAGGGGCAAGCAAACTGCTTTGTTGTGACACTACTTTCGAGTTTAGAGCGGTAGATGCGCTTTTAATAAGAGATTCACGATCGCTCAATTCGATTGGATGCGACATTTCATTGAGAATGTCGACAGCCTTCCTTGCGCACCTTTGGAATGAGTCTGAGATCGCTGTTGGATGGATGCCCTTCTGCAGAAGTTTTTCAGCAGCTTCGAGAAGAGCTCCTGCAATCACTACTACTGATGTTGTTCCGTCGCCAGCTTCAACGTCTTGAGCTCTCGAAAGTTCGACCAACATTTTAGCAGCGGGATGCAGTACATTCATCTGTTTGAGAATCGTCGCTCCGTCGTTAGTGATAATGACTTCTCCGTTGCCAGCCTGAATCATTTTGTCCATACCCCGAGGCCCCAAACTTGTACGAATGGCATCTGCAACGGCTGCAATATAAAAATAATCGTCGTGAGAACTTTGTGGAAAAGGCCAAATTCGAGTTCCATCGAAATTCTGTCAATTGTAAAAATCTACATCTGCATTAAGTCTCTTTTTGCATGATTCTTTGTAACCCTATCATTTAATCCCATGTAAAATCTCATGACAAGGAATAATTCACTGGTTGACTCAGTCGTAGTTCGGTGACGAAACTTCCAGACTTTTGTTTACGCCCTGTCCTAACCTTTAACACCTGACTGAAAAAATTATGAAAACTTGCACTGATTGCACGAATTTTTCTCTCGCACTTTTATTTTCGTTATTGCTATGACCACAATCTTGCCTCTAGTTTGGAATTTACCTTTAGCAGCATTAATATTACTCAATCTGACATCATTAGGCTTCGTCTTATCCTTGTAAGCAGATCCAGTGGGCTTTTGCTTAACTGTTCCCGATTTCGGAGCCATCGTTATTCTGGTAATTTATTTGAAACAAAAACAGAGTATTTCACAATTCCTAATACTGGATGAATGCGGATTTAAACTCCCTTCACAGTAAAATCGAACAAATCCCGGCTACACTAAACTGACAACCGATTGACAGTTCTCGGAGACACCTGGAGTTTTGTCTGGAAATGTACTTTATGAGGTGAAAACTTTTAATTCGCTAAAGTGATTGGTAATTTATTTATCATTTACGAATTACGACAAAAGCGAATGCGTTGTTAAATTTTATGTTATTACGTAAAAGCTAAAAGCTGTTGCGCTAAAAAATTCTAAACTATTTGAATACTTTTTCTAGTTTCATTTAATATTTTAAGCTATGATGTAATTGTTATTACAAAAAATGGCAATTTTGCCTATGGGGATTTTCAAATACAAATTCAAATCGCTTCGCCTATAAAGAAATTCAAAAATTTTTCTATTTCAGAAATATAATAAGATTTTTCTTAATCAAAAGCAAAATGTAGTATTGGTCAATTAACATAATTAATCGCCTAAGTTGCTGCAATATCATGACAAATTGGTCTTAAAAAATGTTTTAATATTTAATCATATTGGCAAATAATATTATATTTGTAATCTTATGTTGATGATTTGATTTTTGATTTAAATTACCTGCCCCATTTCTCCATTTCTACAAAAAAAGCGAAAGCTTTCGTAAACATTATTCCGCCTAGCATTCAATTTTTATTCTACTCTGTTGTATTGTTCCTAGCAAGAAGAAGAAAATCGAAATTTGAAGTTTTTCCTCCTTGTGTTTTGCTCCCGCGGCCGACAGACGACTGATAAGAAGGCTGCAGGGTACAAATTGCTGGGGTGGTAGCGTAATCCTTTTGCTAAATTTAGAGAGGACGTACAATAATAAAATATAATAAAAGTTATTTTACGTTGTTGCTTAGTGCGAAATCACGAAATCAAAGTTTTTGTCGCCGGTAAAACAGCGATTGCTGTTCGTGCGGTGTCTTGGAAATTTATTGGTGAGTAGAACTGGACGAGTTGTGTAATATCTTGTTTATATTTAAATTTCTTATTAGAACTAAGGTTATCAAGCACACCTTTTGAATTTCTTTACCAGTATAAGGAGTTATTAGGTTTATTGCTCTCGGTGGTCCAGTGCCTTACCGTTGTAGCTCCTGGATCGAAATGACACCGTTATCGCAAAACTGATGTTTAATTAGATAAAAAGTAAAATGTACCGAGTTGTAATTAACGTGGATACCTTAAAGGGGGCAATTAGCACTTGTACGGATGTAGAGGTACGGACATATCAACGGCAAATTACACAAGCGACCCATTGGGGGAATACGCCGCATTTCTTGTTATACTACTTTTACCTCGTCAGACCCAATTTCCATGCACACCCGAAGTTCAAATCCAATTATGCGAACAAATTGGATGACAATTTTGCCTTGCTAGTGACCAAAAGAAGGAAGTTAATGTGAAATATCTGAGCTTGTAAGTATCCACGATGCACTGTTTACTTTAGATAATTTAACAATCGCAAGAGATAAGGGCTGCTGGTACATCATCCGCGTTAAAACTCTGTTGTCATTACTTTCTTGTGGAATTTTTCTCATAGAGAGGAGTTTGTCCTACACAAAAACGGGCACATGCTTGCAGCTCTTCGAATAAGCGCTTCTAAGTATTAAAGAATTGACATTAAACTGACTCAGAACCTTCCAAGTTCACGGTGAACAGGATGTGGTAGTGTGTGTCTTCCAATCACGAATTTCCAGCCAGGTCAACCCCCCGCATATGACCAGTGGTACAATTGCAACATTATTGTTTGTGGTATTACAATTCATAATTATCAATTTGTGTTAATTCAGACTTTTCCCATCTCTAGGAGTCTTATTTCAATGGTACTGAAATTCGTCTCAAAGATTTTCATAATTCAGGAATCACTTTTTGTTTGTATAGCACCCGTCAAGCACTACTTTTTAAAATTTTCTCGTTATAAATTAGATTTTTTTTACTAAAAAGTATTCATTTTTATATAATAGCAACAGTACAATCTATATATTATAGTTTTTAAGCAGTCATCATATTACAATAATATAAATACAGTTTAAAAGCTTTTCTCGCATTTTGCGAAAATTCTCCCGATTGCTCTCACAAACCCAGATGTAAACAAAGCTCAGTGTTCCCACCACGTTTTTTTGTATGAACTTTTTTAGACCATGCCGCAATTTTTTCATAAGTGCAAGATTTCAGTTTTTGCCGTCGATTGCAATTTCTATGTGTATGTAGTTAACTATGTAAGTAATGAATTTTTTTCAAAAATAATTTAAAAAAGGTACCTTTTTACGTAGCTTTTAAAAAAATTGTTCTACATTATGCGCCTGTTTAAAAATGCATTTTCTGCAATCGACTACAATTTCTACGCGTATAATTAACATATATGGATATTTTTCTAAACGTGATATGGAAATCTATGTGAAAATAGTATTTTCTGTTAAATATTATAGTAATCTTTGAAAAATTTCGTCATTTACATAATTCACTACACGTGTAGAAATTACAGTAGTCTACAGACACTTCAATTTTGAAGAAGCCTGTACTCTCTGCACTATAGTGAACATCTTCAGTCATTTACAAATTGAATCATGGAAAAGTTAAGCATTGAACAACGTGTTAAAGTTATTGAAGCCTATTACGAGAATGGACGTCCAAACAAAAGTGCATTTCGCATTTTTTCGGCCCGCATAATCCAAAATTTCAATAAACCGGGTCTGTGGCAGATGTTAAGAAGCCAGTACGTGCCCGAGCAGGACGCTCACCCGAAAACATTACTGCCGTGAGGGAAAATGTGCCCGAGAATCCAAATACCTCTATTCAACATTGAGCACAGGAATTACATCTGTCGTTGTACGCGTATAAAATTCAATTAACGCACGAACTTAAGCCGACGGACCTTTTAAAGCCCCATATATTTGCCAATTGGATACACGAATAAAGTCAAGCGAATAACAAATTTTCCACCAAAAACCTCCTCAGCGACGAAGCCCATTTCCATCTCAATAGCTACGTCAACAAGCAGCATTACAGAATATGGGTTAATGAAAATCCAAGGGCAATTGCCGAAACACCAATGCATCTACAAAAAGTCTGTGTGGCAATGTTAAAAAACTTTTTGTGGCCAATATTGGAAAATTATGACATCGATAATATGTGGCCAACCGTCATCCAGCAATTCAAAGACGAGATTTCACGGCGCATTGATGAGATTGAGGAGCATTTTTGCCGAGATGTTATAAAAAATTTTGATATGGGGATCGACGTGTGCCACTGGAGCAGTGGTGGACATTTGGCAGACATTATCTTTCATACTTAATTGTAATGGATCAAATAACATGTTTCATTAAAGAAATCTTCATTTTTGTGCATCACATATTTTAAATTAATGTTTAACATCGATCAGTCTTATTGTTACACCCTGTATATCGGACGAGATTTTCTAAATCTCAACGGAATGTTAGAATATAATGGATTTTCGAGTTGCTGTTTAGTAATATGATACACTTTTGAGAGATGTATGGAATCATCACTAAAACATGTACACGGTGTCCAATAAATCGAAGAATGTGCTGTATATTTTGAAAACTTTTACCGAAAGCCCAATAATGATGAATTTTTTTTAATATGAAGCATATATCATCGATTTGCGAACCTTTGCATATACACAGAACCGGTTTAGGTTCGATATTATATATGATGACTTCGGAGAATTTTTACTAACATTCTACTGCCAACATTAATTAGTCAATGTGTCTAATATGAAACTGTTACGTTTCACGTAGCTCCCAAAAGTATAAATACGGTCAGGATCATCTAATCACTTTAATAACATCGAATATATCGTTTCTTCTTATATTTATGAGGGGTTCCTCTATTTTCTTTATTCTTCTCTAATGGGATATGTGGAGAACATACATAACCGGCATAGATAGGTCAAGGATGTGGATAATTGCTGTTTTATGCACCAAGTATTTGTGATTTCACTTGGGCACATTTTTTCGAATTTAAATCATAAGGTAAGGGCATCGACCAAGCAATAACAGAAAGACTAGTCA
>QYTT01084467.1:0-39376 GCA_006980735.1 Dasypogon diadema
GAAACAATATATGCCTCTCATTGGTTGCTTAGTACATTTCGCCGGCCCTGCATGTGAGCTGTGGCTGTGAAGTATATTTTATCTTCAGCAGTTAAAAGTGTATCTTTTCGGAAATCTTTTTCTTTTACCGATTCCTCAAAACTATATTAACACAAAAATATTGCCATTCATTTTCTTTCACAGTTGCCAGGAATACTTATTAGACTCATTGTATATTGCACTAAATCGCTTTTTGCTTTTAAGCAGTTTCTATTGTAGTTATCCGAAAGGAAATGTAGAAGACTTATATTACGCCAAAGTAGTTCTGGATAAGCATCTGGTTTCATTGGTGCACAACGACAAAAGAGAATAATGCCCAATTGTATCTAAACTCCCAACACGATTAGTTATTTATTGTGACTAGTAACGGTACACAGGAACGAGTTATGAAAGGAGGATTCAAAAAGACAATCAATAAATATAATAAATTTATTTGTTAAATTATCAAATTCCTTATATTTTCTAAACTTTCATATTTTGGTTTAGGAACAGAATCATATCATAATCGTCTGATAATATTCGGGTTCTCCTTTCCCTCAAGGTGTTACCTCTTACAAAAGGCTCCCGGTCACAACATGTGGAACTTGCCGGTATATTTAAAATTCTATTAGAAAGCTTCTGAAGTCTGGGGAAATTTTTAGCATTTTTCCAAAACTCCAAAATGTCCGTTTCGATGTTCTTATGGTAAATGTACTGCTTAATTTCAGAAACATGAGATTCCTCGTCATCTGAATTGTTGTCACGGAACTCAGCAAATCGGTCATCTTTACATATTTTCTTTCTTTTCGGTGAGTATTCATCCTGGCTCGCCCTCACCTGACAGTCTTCACTCTTAATCATTTCAGTTACTTTATCTATTACGCTTTGCCTTTCCGTGTCTGTTAAGAATTTCATGCCCTTAAAGTCGGGGTCCAAGAAAAGAGCAACGTAGTGAATTTCTCCAAGAATAAATCTTTTTTCAAAACTTTCCTTTACCTGGAGCTTTAGGGATGCGATTAGACTGGAATCGATGTCGGTGATAACTAAGTGATGCCTCAATATCTTGTATTTCCATAAAAGTACTTCGTTAATAGTGGGCTTGTCCTCACGACTGAGCGATTCATAGCATTCTTTAAAAATTTCCAAGAACTTTGTCAGTGATGAGATCGTTGCAAGATTAATTTCGCTAATTAAGTGAATCTGGTTTACCTCGGCCAACACTTCTTGTATTTGCGTGAACATTTTCAAAACATCGTTAAACATGAAAAAGACTGAGTCCCAGTGGTTGAGGTTGCTACTCCGCAGTGGTTTACTCAACTTCCTGTTCAGTCCAGAATTATTAAAATGCTGAACCAAAGCGTTGCATGCTTTTACCACAGAGGAAACTTCCAATAGAATTGGATTTTCAATGATTGTCTCATCCAAGATGCTATTTAAACAGTGACAAGCGGACAAGATCCAAACTTCAGAGCCGAGATCAACTGGAACGCTTAGTTCACTGTCTGCGACCAGAATGCTATTAACCAACACATCCTGTGAATTTGGGAGAAATTCTCTTGCAATGCTCAGAATTAATGCCTTCAGATTTTGCGGCAATTTCCTGTCAATGGCACGGGTCCCCAATATCATTTTTTGAAATTTGAAGTCATTTATTACGTGCGCTGATAGAGTCAAGAAATCCCGGTCGGCGGAACCACCCTGCCAAACTTCCACTGCTAAGGCAACACTTTTCCCTTTTAAGGCTTCCTTAATTTCACCCTTAATATCGCTATAAATCGCAGGCAATATAGTTTTCGTCAATCCCTTCCGCTTCGATAGCACATTTTCCACGTTCTGTCTGCCGTAATCTGCTCCTAGATTGATTAAAGACTGTGCCAGGGATTTGAATCCTTCACCCTCCATGGCGTCGATGGGTTGTAAGTCTCTAACTACGAATCCCACCTGCTGCTGTGCGATGGAACTAATTAGGAAGTCGGGCACTGTTCTCTCCACCGATGATATCACGGCAAGGTGCTTCGGGTTGAACTCAGAAAGCGCCTTCTCCACTGTTACCGATGAAGGCCCGGGCATTTGTTTGGTGGCAAAGTGAGTTAGTAGATAGCATTTGTGTCTGAGGAGACTGGCGGTCCCGATTTTTCCACTATAGGACAAAATTGCTCCGCAGTCGTTGCAGTGGGCAAATGGCAATTGCTCATTTTCAAAAAAGACAACTTGAAACTTGCACCACACGTCACTCCTGCTTTTCTCATTTTCCCTCAAAGAAAATCGCGGGTCGTACGGATTCGCTTTCAGCAGCTTCTCGATTGTCTCTTTGTTCATCTTCGAACGGAAACCCTGGCCCGCACTACCGAAATTTACATAACTTTCGCACGCAAAAAGTTCACGAGTGCAAACCGCGTCAATCAACTTTCTTTTCCGGGACTAAAATCACCAGGTAATTCGCAGAAAACCGCGACGTGACACAACACACGTTCTGAGGCGATTTAATGAGCTCGGTCCACTGCGATAAAGCGACTGCTCGAAAAAGAAAACCTTCGTATGTTTGGTTCACGCGTGAGTAAATTTCAGAGCTTGCCGTCTATAGCCAGATGCCCCAAATGCACACACTCTAGAGCGGCGCTGTGTCCGCACATGTAGCAGCCCACTCACACGCTGGCTACGCCAATACATGAACAAGTCACGTTCCTTGAATGTGACTGGCAGTCGTGACTTGAAACTTCACGCTTGCAAGATATTTACATGGTGGAATTTCCTTGACTTGCTCTGTGCTCGTTACCCCATCGTTCAACGGCTCCGGTGTTCGGCCTGGCCCTGGTGTTTGGTCGTTTCCGGAACACTGCTATGCCGGGCTGAGGCTTCTGTGAACACTTAACTCTTGGGTGGCAGAAATTTCTTCTACTGAATTCCGATTTGTGTGCGGCAATTAGAAAAATGCCCAGCAATATTGGCTAGAAGCTAGCCCTAGCGTGAATATTACGAGGAATGTGATTACCTTCGATTTTCCCCTCTGTACGGTGCTAATAGCTACTTGGCTCTTTTGGATTACGTCAATTGCACTTAATGGGATTTTCAGTGATTGGGTGAATTGGTAAAAATGATAATTAAGATTTGAAGTGAGGAAATTTCTTCAGCTGTGTGAAACTGGCATCCCAAAATAAAAACTTTAGAATTTTTATAATGGTAATCGATCGTCCACCATTTGTCCACATTTGTCCAACGATTAAATTTACTTGCCCACCCCCTTAAAAGAAGGTGGAAATAATAGAGTAAGTTCGAGTGTAATGTGGTATACCTACCTATTTGTTTGTTGCTCATTATTGACAAAAAAAGTAAGAGCAAAATCAACCAAACTAACCGATTTTCAGAATAGGAGTCCACCTTGAATCACGCCATGGAGCGCACGAGTTTTTCGGATTCCCACCAATTGTGCTTACTTTACTTGGTTTATCGTTATATCTTAGCGCTTTTAAAATAATAATTAGTAAGTAGCAGGGGAAAAGATATTGAGCGAAGTACTGAAAACGAAGTTAGGAAAGAGTAGAAGTGAATAAAACAGTTAAAAGAACACCGCCCCTTTCCTTATCATTTTATGGTAGGATAAGCGGTGCAGATCTTTGATTATCGAAAGGTAACTTCACCATAGGTTTGATCTTCTCGTGTTAAGCGAACAGATAGAAAAATTTATATAAATTAGAAAAATGATAGTGATAATTAGACAAGAGCTTCGCGAAAAACTATGTTGTCTGTAATGGCTTCTTTTAGAGAAAACATCTTGTTTCGGTCCGGGTAAGATTTGAATGTGAAGCGCATTGACAGAAACTCTTCGCGACATATCCGGGGACATTTGAGCATGTAAAAAGCAGGGCTCAGGAAGGAAAAGGCAAATTTTGACCCTTGAGGGCCTTGAGCCTTATTATTAATTGCGTAAGCGAGACACATAAGGAACTGATGGAGATGAAAACTGAAGGGAAGAGCTAGGAAACCTTTTGCACAAAAGTTCACTATTACTTTTATTATTATCATAGAAGTGTCCGTTTCTCCACTATCCAGCGGTAGGGTTCCCAATGAATATTTTTATAAGGAAATATCCCCAGTAAGCCTACTGCTTGTTATCACGTTTCATGAGGGTGTTGTGGTTACCCGCCGTGCTCCAAGGGAGAGCGGGATCTTTTCTTTTAACGCCAAATAAAACAACCAATTTCCATTCACATAATTATTTAGTCTTTTATTTGTTATCACTGCGTTTACACAAGTCCAATTTTCACTTTTACATTAGATTCTGGGTATAACTGCCGCTCACACCCCAAAGTCCATTTTTTCACTTTTTTCTTAAAGTTTCGAAGTTTAATTCTACACCCCCTCAAGTCAGATGTTTTTGGGGTGAAAGTCAATTTTAGATAGAAACTCTCAGATCATCTGCACACTCCATCTTCTTTTCTTTTTTTATTTCACATTGCTAAAAGGTAAAGTACGTAGATAGCGAGGATCAGCACTTTATTGCACCGAGAGCGAAAGCTCTGTACATCGTGCAATGTAGATACGTGGGTTGCGTTGCAGAGCAATGCAATTTCAATTCTATAAATTGCGATCGGGTGCAAATGAGTGCAAAGTGTTATTTTTGTTCTGGGAATAGGATTTTTATTGAACGTGTTTTCAAGGGTGGCTTTATGCTGTATTACTGGATACGAAGAATGTTATGGCGAACTTAGCTCGCTTCGTGGAAATGGAATGTTTGTGAACGATATGATCGTGAGGTTACATTG
Source organism: Dasypogon diadema (assembly GCA_006980735.1). Classification (NCBI taxonomy): domain Eukaryota; kingdom Metazoa; phylum Arthropoda; class Insecta; order Diptera; family Asilidae; genus Dasypogon; species Dasypogon diadema. The sequence continues at coordinate 4,782 of QYTT01084467.1, forward strand.
CGAAAATAACAAGCCAACATAACTAACCAAATACTGATTATACCTGAAATTGTGTTTATAAAACTTGGCGGGTAATGTGATATAGTCTAAACGACAAATATGGTATACTATACCACAATATCCGAAAAGGTATTTTAGTGAAAACAAGATTACTTAAAAATTAAAACAACTTTTCCAGTTACTTTCATTAAGTTTAGAATACAGTAAATAAAAAACAAAACATCCACTCTTCGCTATATACACAAAAAACACTGCTGTCAGTATTCAACATCAACTTAAGTTCCTTTTCTTTAGTCCACGAGTTCGCTGTCAGTCATGCTTAATACCAAAAACAGTACCTTCGCAAAAACCAATCGGCCTGAGAAGCTACAGTTGCCCATAGACCGCATAAAAATGTAGGCTATACTCAATACGATCAAATGAATCGTTAATGAGTAAAGCAAACAAAAGCTATCTGAGATAGAGCCCTGAGAGATACCAGAAAGTATTCTAAGAGGAAAAGATGTTATGCCATTACTTTTAACAGACTGTACTCTATCTTTAAGATAATTGAGAACTGACTCCTCAGTATTCCTCTTGCTTACATCATTAAGAGGATTTTTTCTACATACTATTTCATATAAGTTTAATCCATTGCACTTGCTACATTTTTCTCCATACGCCGAATATCCGTTTTAAACGTGTTTTAGCACAAAATTTACAATTAATGTTAATCTTCTGATTTGATGAGCCTATATTTTATTAGTTTGCATAAAACTAGTATTCTTGCTATTCTTATTGATTTTATTATAATGTTTAGATTTATCTAATATAGAGAAACCCTTCCGACTCCCTAACCCAGTGTTTTTATTAAGAAATTTTTCCTGATGTTTTCCTGGGTTGAATGCATCTATCGGACACCCAGGTCCCTTATTATATTCATCTGTCTGTTTGCATTTCGGTGGCTTTTGCCAATTCAATTGCTTTTTCTAGGGTTAGGTTATCATTTTATCTGCAATGCCCAAAACAATTCAGTCTCTTAACATCCTGTTTTTATCACTGAATCCACACTGCTTGGCAACCTTCTTGAAGGCCATTAAAAATGATCAAAGGGCTTGTGAAGATTTTAAATGAAATAAAATTGTTACATAAATGTCATTCTTTTTGGGTTTACAAAAGTCTTCAAAGCTTGTAACACCCTCACGTTTTTCTCTTTATCGTCTTCTTTTAGATTAAATGGATTAAAAAGCTCAATAGCATCACTTTCCACAGCATTTAGGAAAATGGCAATTTGAACACCTTCAATTTTATTTTTCAATTCAATTGCTGTAGCAAGGATTTCAACGATGTGACTGGTATTATCCACTTTTCAGCTAAAATACCTTCAAATTGTAATCCATTTTTTGTTAATATAAATATAGCGGGTTGAAGTAGGCGGCCACGTGGTTTAGTATCTATTTCGCTTTTGGGCTTTTGGGCTTTTTAACAATACCCATAAAGTTTCTTTTATTCGACATTATTTCCAAATTAAATTAAATTCTGAAGTGAAACTCACTTCGCAAAACAGTATATTCGCCTCTGCTAATTCGCAGTCAGGTAATGCACTAGTGACTTTAATCCAAGAAAAAAAACAGATATAAATCTGCAGTAAATGAAACAAAAAGTGAAGCAGACACTATCGATCAAAAAAGTTTAAATTAACAAAAAGGTATTCTGTGAATAATTGTTTGAAGTTAATTTTTCAGATTTTTTAAACTGCCAATTTTTATTTTTACTATAAAAAACTTTATGATACAAATCACACAGGCAATAAAGTTTTATATGCACATGCCCCAACTTTTGCGACAGCTCTGGTTGCTTCTCTGAGCAATTTGTTATCCATACTTCCATAGTTCCATACTACTTTAATGCGAAAGTAACTCTGTCTGTCTATCTGTTACGCTTTCACCCCTAAACCGCTGAACCGATTTTGATGAAATTTGATACAAAGATAGATTAGACCTTGGAGGACATAGGCTACCTGTTGTCGCGAAAAAAGGCTTGAAGGGGTTGAAATAGGGGATTAAAGTTTGTATGGGAGTCCGTCATTATTGAAGATAAAACCATGAAACTTTGTATTTAGGCGCGTGATAAGAAATAAATCTTATCTTTTTGTTCAAGCATTTTTGAAATTTCGACCTACATGGGGGTGAAATAGGGGATGAAAGTTTGTATGGAAGTCCAAACAAATCTATCTATGCTTACTATATTTATCGGAGAAATGTACATGATGAGAAAATGCACACGAGACATATGTGGAAAAACGGAATACTTAAACATTTGCCGTCTGAACATATACGCGTCGCGAGCGCAGGACTCGCCATGCGCCACACGGGCAGATAAGAGGGCACACTCCCGCACGTATTCAAATATGTATTAAAATTTTGCGCTGCAACGATTGCGATTTGTTTACAGGATTTTTTGCTTCCGTTAATGTTCTTCGGAAAAATGCAGTAGTTTTGTTTAATATAAAGTTCTTCCGGTTTTTTGGTAGGTATTTTGCTTATTTTTATTATTATAACTGCGTAGTTCTAGCAGAGCTCGAAGGATGGAAAAACAAAAAACGTAGTTTATAAAAATGGGTTAAAATAAAATATTTACAGTAAATCATAGAAGTTGCATCAGTTTGTATTTGTATTATTTGCAACATTAGTATCCTAAAAATAAAAAAGGCTGCTCAAAGTAATTCGTTTATGTAAAAAGATAAAGAAAATAATAGGGAAATTTATATTTGAAAGGTATGTAATATTCGTTGAGTGGAATGGTTCCGAAATTATGACTTCATATATACTTTTAGGTATTAATTTGGACACAATCTCTGTAAAACTTCATATCCCAGTGGGTATGACAGACCGCCCATTCCCATAAAATTTTTTTTCCTTAGAATGAGTCAAAGAATCACAGGTTCAAAGAAATAGCATCTCGAACCGTGGCACCCTGTATAATTCATTGTTTTAGTCATCTCGTATAAGTCTGCAGCTTCTGCTGTGGACGTATTCCATCTTTTTTCTTTAGACTGAGAATAAAAGGATCTGCAAATATGACAGCAGCTGAAAGATTTGAACAAGAATGTCTACGTTTTTCAAGGTAATTAGACCATTAGAGAAAAAAAGATTTGACTTTTCACTTGCTTTGATATCTGCAATATGAAAGACACCAGGCATGAGAAAAGATGTTAAATTTTTACTCGTATTGAGACTTTAATAAAGTAGAATTCACGTATATTTAGATTGCTCTTAACCGCAGATTCAAATTCAAATTTCCATGGGGGAGTATTCAATATAATGTAGAAATCTGCAAAACACATGTAGGTACTAATTATGCAAAATATGTATTCAGGAGAGTTTCCTTGTTGCCTGTAAAACCGTTTTAAAGTTAATTGGTTTTCATTGAAAGATGTCTCCAAGGAGTATTTTCATATGTTGTTGTGACCTATGATCTTGGAATCGTCGAGAAAGGTCTTGTGCTGTACAAGTACTCCTTTTGCTTGGCAGTGTCATGAAGATTTTTATTTCAGAAATATGTGTTCGCTAGGAAGTATCGCGCAATTCCTTTTCCTCCATGTGAAAAGCGAATTAAAGAGTTCGTGATACTACCAGAAGATTTCCCGGAGCTTTCTCCGGATTCTCTTTAATTTCCGTAACACTCTGCACTCCCCAAATCGTCGGGAAACGGATTTATGGCGTTAATTTCTGTTTTAATCATCCTTACTTCTCAAATGAACAGTTTTACGACTAAATCTAATTTAATTCTTTATTCTATTTCCAGCCGCCATCGGAGGGTGAATTATCCGTGACGTCTGGTATTTTAGGAAAAATACACAAGTGGAAAAACGAGAGCACGGTAAGTAACAAGTTTCACATCCTACAAAATCACTTGGCTTGTGTTCACACGTTTTTCAGTTTACTTAAGATTTTTCCAATGATTTCGGAAATTGTATAAAAGATTATAGACCTTTTGGATTAAGGCTCATTTGATTAACCCTTAGATAAGAGTAATGGCTCAGATGGCAGTTTGCGCGTCTGTTCGACTGTTTGAATTTATTATTGAGGAGGACAGATATGAAAATGAGATTTTTTTGCCTTTGGGCAATAGGGCAAACTTGCTACGTAATAAATGTGGAAAAATGGAAGAAGTTTTAAGCCTTTAAACCCTTTTGACATAAGTTGTTTGCCAACTTGGTAGTTGACACTTCAGTAAAATTAACCTTCCGCAGGGTTGTTCTGTGGGCTTTGTAGAGTTTGTGGAACTTGGTAAAAAATATCTTTATAATTCCTAATAAATTTTCCGCACAGACATATAACTCGTAAAAAAGTACACTTGGGCGCAGTTTTCGCATCTTATCAAATCAATCTCGAACGAAAGGGGAGGCAATGACTTTAATTTCGGTGGCGATATGGTGCCACAGAGCATTACGAAAGTGTTTCTATTTTTCTACATTTACGAAAATGATTATTTACTTATAGTTGTAATTTAAGTAAATATTTGGTCAGACATTGCATTTATTTTAATACTTATGTTAATTTCAATATATTGTGAATACCAAATTTCTGGAACGACCAAGTATCTCAAAAAGTGTTGGATTATTGAGGAAATGTTTGAAACGTAAAGAACAAAGTTTAAAAAATCGATTGGTCGGTAATATTTATTTTACCTTTGGATGACCTTCACCAAGCTTCGGCAAGCTTCACCAAGATCTAAGTCTAGGACATGAAGGTTTTATACCTGGAAAATTTATAATTCGGATATCTATTGATTAAAAGTAAAGCTTTATCGTGGAAAAGCAAATGAAATAGTTGAAAATTGGTAACTGGTATCAGCGTAATATTGGCTAACATTTGTACTTATTTGCTTTCAAAATATTATATAGGTGTTGTCTAGTTGATAATTATTTCTCTTACGCGAGATTTTTTTTGCATGAATGTGTATTTTTTAAACAGTCTTGGCAGCAAAGTGGGGATAGAGTAAAATAATGGATTAGGAAGTCGAAGCAAAGGTGACGATGCACATTATATTTGTATAACTGTGCCTATTAGGCTACGATGAAAACAAAAGATGGTAATTTGTTCCACATTCGTACAGTTCTATTCAAGAAGGAATCTCGAAATTTTTCTGTTCTGCTAGGTCTTGTATCTCAAGTAAAGATTGATCTTCAAGAAATCAGACGAGAGAATTCCACGAGCTTAAAAACTTTTTTTGGGTTTTGTCCAACCATACATGCCCGATTACATCGTAGAACTTAGCAACTAAACCCCTAAACCAGAATGAACGCAGCGAATGCTCTATTCCCGCGTTGAAGATCAAATATTTGTCAATTCAAAGATTCTTAAAGAATTCTATTGCTTTGAATGTCAAAAATTAAGGTTGACAAGTTTTTGTCTTTGGTTACTTGGACTTCGACGCATAAATAGCACGTTTGCTGCGCTCATTATATTTCAGTTTCAGGGGTTCAAACGGGTACGCGAAATTAAGGCTGCTATCATATACAAAACTGAATTGAATGTAGTACCCGAAAGAGACACCATTTGAAAAATGGTAGCAGATTTTTTTAAATTCCCAAAATTGTCGTCAAATAGCAAACATTTCTTTATATTATTTGCCAAAATGCTAATTTTGACAACTTTTTCTAATCATTTTGAAATCCCACTTGACGTATTTCAAATGAAATCATTTCAAATAGAGGCATTATGGAGATAGTTTGTCTAGGGTATAAGAGATAAAGGGACATTAATTAAGGGTAGGAATCGAGTGGCGGTAACATGGAGGCCTGCGGGCTGGGATAGACTCTGCGACTATCTCTCACTCGCCACAGCCCACGATATGATACATACGTTTCTTACCAAGCGTCATCAATCGCCAGTTGAACTCTCGGATCGGAAGTCATATTGCAAATTGATTTAACTGGAATATCTCGAAGTATTTTGTCAATAATCCGTTGATAAGAGTCTCAAAAATCCTAGCCAGAATCAAAGTCATTCTTTTGGTCTGTTTTTAGTCTCTCTATTGTTAAGAATTGGATAAATTGGGAGAGTTTCAATAACGATGGAAAATGCCTTGTGAATATGACAAATGAAACATTTTTCTCAGCTGCTTAGCCAGGAAAAAAGCGTAACAGTTTAGAAGCATGGGAGAGATACCATCGAGTTCAGTGGCTTTTGTCGCGAAGACGTTCGTAAGTAATCTATGGACCTTGCATATGCGCAAGTGAAGAGGCCCAGAAGCAACTGGTGAGACCTACATAATAGATGGGAGTTGCGAGCTTGTGTTAAAATTACCAGTTGATACATTTACATTTTCCAAAAGCGAAATATAAGTAATAAATTTAAATTCTCTTCTTGTATTTCTAGCTTTTTACAATATTGCTTTCTCAATCCACGACAAGGCCATGACCCCCTCCCCCTCCCCTCACATCGAAAATCTGGATTCGCCCCTGCTCCCACTCACCACGGAATTGATGAGGAATGTATCCCTTTTCCTTGTCGAGATTTAAATCTATTTTATTGTTATATGTATGCAATCGACTTAATTCATTTCCACACATTAATGTACATTTCCGTATGGCAATAAGGTGGCATCAAATATCAACATCCAGATTGCATTGCTGCTTGCATGCACTACTTAAGTAAATAGTTCCGATGTTTGCTCTTTTGTATCGGATTCCTACATGCAGTGCTAAGTTTTCAATTAATTTCAAGGACACTTTTGAGATTGCTGATGGTGCCAGAAATTGCAGAAGTTAATCCTTTCATTTCAGCTCTATCGGAATTAAGAAGAAGGATTAAGAAAATTGATTTCGAAGCAAAGTTTACTGCAATTTCCGCACACCTCAGTATGTTTGGATTTCGTGTTGTTTGAATGGGCACATTTGAAATGGTTAAGAATATTTAGTATGCTTTTGTTCGGAAAAGCTCCATCTATTTCTATTATGACGTCGATGGATGGAGCGTTTCCGAACAAACACACACTAAATATTGATACCAAAATTGCTTCAAAATATAACTCTCTCCCTCATACTCAAAATATGAGCCGTTTATTTTGAAAGTGGTTTAAGTCACATTTCTCAATTTCAGTTAAAATCGAAATGTAACTGTAAAATAAGTCATTTGAAATTAATTTTTGCCCTGGTTGTAAAAGTGGACTTATACCACTTTCAAAATAAACGACGCATATGTTTAATTTAGTAAAACTTTTTAAATTAAACATAAGGCAAAATAATAGATAGATGTATTGTTTTATATATCTATTTTTTGCATACTCAAAAATTTATTTGACATTTTCCAGGCAAAGCAAATTATATTCGTCTCTTTAATCAAATTTTATATTTGAGCAACATTTTTCTGGCCAAGGGGAAGGGCTTTTTTATGGTAATTCTATCCTTCTTCCTTGTTTCCTCGTTCCCCACCTTTTCATACAAAATTAGGCGTTCCTGGTTGGGATCTGACCTTGGTATTACGGAAGCCAGTATTTAGGCATAACACTAGCATTGCTTTTTCATGTACACTCGATCTCTGGACTGGAGGGTGACCATTAACTTTTCTTGTGCATTTTGTGTTTTCACTGTGGCCTTTTCATGGTAATGTAAGAATTCTTTTTAAATTTTTGTAACATTCGTGTTTACTGCCACCTTACACAATCGAAACGTGCCGTTTTCGCACTATGTGAAACTAAGGTAACATTCGATGCTGAGCTTATTGTACGTGGCTATCATTTGGTGACTCTCTTTTCCCCACAAAGGGGGATAGCTCTTTATATAGGGGCTAGTCCCCTAGGTGCGTAATGCATTCCCCCCCCCCCTCCCCCTTCGCCAAAAAAATGTATGAAAGTTAAACCCAAGACCGACTGTGAAGATTAATCTACATAGATTAACTTCTCCAGTCTATCTTGGGTATGAGTAACAGCAATACTAGATTGAGAGTGATCTTGGTAGGTGAACATGGGCTTTTTATTATTTCAATTCACCTAGAAATTAGCTATAAAATAATTGAGTTGTGCAGAACGTGTGAATCAATTTCCTTGGTATATAAAAAAGCATATATATATTTATTTTATTCTAGGGGATGTTCAAAGACAAAACTAAATATCCGACCTTAACTCGTATGTCTTATTGCCAATGCCGCCTTAAGCTTGTATTCGCCAGTATCTTCCGTCAATTTAATTGGAAACATGTGGCCTTATTGTTGGATAGATCTGATTTATTCTCTTTAACAGTCGGTAATGCCTAAGCCCATTGAATAAACTAGAAACAAAATCAGTAATTTTCGGTCTTGCATTTAATTTCAGGGAAAAATTTGGAATACGGGTTGAAGCAAGAAGGTCTCCTTAGTTTCGTAAGGGAATTGAATGGGAACGAAGAAGAGCCTTACGATAATTATCTGAGAGACGCAAGCATGTATGCCAGAGGTAATAATTTGTAATAATTTGAAATTAAGCCATTTCCGTTAAATTGTTGTAAAGTTGTTATTTTATCGGTCCGAGGTGTTTTAGTGCGAAAATTTATGTTGGCTGCCCATGCACTTGGTATGACCAAAGGGGATTGGACTTTTCTTGATGTAGAAATTTTTCAGGTGTGATAATTTTAGTTTTTGATTGTGTTTTACATAGAATTACATAAAATTGTTTTTTTTTTTTGTTTTTTATACAGAGCTCATATTGGGGAGATCATGACTGGGAAATGGGTGACGAGGACGATGGTAAAGCTAGAAAGGCTTACGAAGCCTTATTGAGAGTGTCCCTGCTGCAGCCGACGAGTCCTAAGTTCCAAGATTTTGCTGATCAAGTCAGGGAGCGTGCTTTAAGAGACTACAACTATACTTTTAGTGATGGTGAAGAAGTATGTAACTTTATTCTTTTTGTGTTTTATATTTTTTTTTAAACATTTTTTAGGTAAACTTTTTCATAGGAGCTTTTTATGATGGTGTGTATTTACTTGGGATGGCGCTTAATGAAACTTTAACAGAAGATGAAGATATACGTGATGGTTTAGGAATTACTAGGAGAATGTGGAACAGAGACTTTCATGGTTTGTCCTTAGTTTTACACGAGTACACTTAACGTTGATTATTGATAGGGAGTAAAATCTGAACACAAAATTTCAATGTTAAATTTTATTCCCAGTCATTTTAAATATTTGTTTTAGTAAGCACTTCATGTAATTGTTGTTGTTAATTCTGATCAATACCTTTGCGGTGGTAATTAATTCAACCATTTTTCTTTACTTCTGAAGTTTTTTATGAATTTTTTCCTAAGATGGTAGAGGATACAGAATTGTATCTTGTTTATTACCTTAGCGTATTTTTATTTGATTTTCTAAAGAAATTTTTTCAGATGTAAAAATAATGACCATTGGTGTAACTAGGAGAATTTCAAACTCTCCTAACCTGAACATATTAGGGGTTCAGGTATCCAATAATCTTAGTTGGATGGATCACATCCCGGGATACCTATATGAAATTTTAAACAAATTGTAATATTTTGACGTCATAATGCTCATTCGAGTATACCATCAGTCTACGGTATAAGACAAGAGATATTGCGTCGATGCTCTAGAGGTGGAGAAGGGTTAGGGATCTTTTTAGAGAAATCCGACAGCTTTTGGTTTTAGATGCATTGAACTCGACGCGATTGGCCCTGCCCTAGGCGGGAATGTTATTAATGTCATCATTGAGTGATGCAAACATGCGTGCTCGATTGTTATCAGTAGTATTTCCACGAAAAATACAACTGATCTAAACGAATACGCGAAATTAAGGTTACTGTTGTCAGCAAAACTGTGAACTGGATTGGAAGTGATAAGAGATCGTTAAAGAAGGTTAGAAAGAGAGTGGGAGACAATACAGAGCCTTGCAGTACAGTGGAATTGGAGATAACACCATTCAAAGTATCGCTAATGGAACGATCAGAAAGGAAACTTCCAATACAGGTAAGAAGAGAAAGGGTAAAGACCAAATGTTGGGAGTTTGGCTAAAAGAGCAAAGTGCCAAACTCCGTCGAAAGCCTTCGAGATATCAAGCGCAACTTCCCCCGACTCGCCAAAGTTATGAAGACAATAATGCCAACGCTCAATAAGGAAGGTCATCATATTACTAGTCGAGCGTCCGGCATGAAATCTATTCTGCAACCATTCTACTGGAATCTCATTAAATATTTTCGGAATCAGTATATGCAGTGTTTGAGCATTTATATTTGTCCAATACAGTCGACCATCCCATCCACGTACAATCCTCTCCGTTTCCAATCCTCAGTTGTATGTGTTATCATGATAAAAGATTAGTGCCCAGTCATCATAGCTTCTCACTAGGAGTGAGTACGATCCAGTTAAGCTGATATATAGTATTTTGAACATTCTTAGTTGAGTCCCAATCAATCTTTGCAATTGGTTGTTCGTGGTGAATTCCCATGCCATTATTTCAATAAAATCATTTAAGGAGGGAAAACTGAAATTTTTTACTCAACATATTATAATGAGGACCTCTACAAGAATTCTATTCAATTATCTTTGTTTCCAGAAAATATTATATTTTAACCTGTTTAAATTTTCATTAGGAATAACGGGTCATGTGCGAATAGATGACAACGGAGATCGGGATGCGGACTACTCCATTCTTGACCTAGACCCAATCACAGGCCGATTTGAAGTCGTTGCTCATTACTATGGTTTACATAGGTTCGTCACCCAAATCAGCTGAACTTTTAATAGAATGTTAACTATGTTTCCAGAAATTATTCATCTGTGCATGGAAAAAAGATTCACTGGCCAGGAGGACGGGAAGGTCCACCGCCTGATATACCTAAATGCGGTTTTCTTGGGAATTCTCCTGAATGTCATGGAAATGGTACGAATTCACACTACAACACATACCAGTAAAGTTCTGAAATGGCTAAATTATTTTCCAGAAGTGATAATCTTTTACGCAACGTCCGCTTTTGGAATTTTTGCGGCATTTTCATTTTTAGTGATTTACTTGATGTGCAAGTATGGACTGCCATTTTGTGTCTCACAGAGTGACTAATTTAAATTAAGAACGGAATTCTTTTAGGCAAATGCGATTGAACAATGAATTGAATAATATGTCCTGGAGGGTCCGCCCAGATGAGGTGTTGCTTGAAGTGGGTCGTCTTTTTGGCAGTAAAGTTGGTCTCCAGAAACTCAACGTTGAGGTAATCCTGTTTTTGTATTAAAACAATTTCGAATAATAATTCTATAGTTTCTTTTGCAGAATTTCTCTTTGCAACAATATGGTGTTAGTTCTGGTCGGGCCTCTATAGCCAGCTGTACATCTCTCCCACCAACGCAAGTTTTTACAACTATTGGCATTTATAAAGGTGAAAGGGTAGCAATTAAACAAATCGCAAAAAAGAAAGTTGATATAACTTCCACTCTGTTGTGGGAAATTAAGCAAGCAAGAGATGTTAGTCATGAGAACACTGTTAGATTTGTTGGAGCCTGCATAGATCTTCCACGTCCCACAGTATTAATACTAACAGAGTACTGCCCAAAAGGGAGTCTTAAAGATGTCCTGGAAAATGATGCGATTCAACTCGACTGGAATTTTCGGATGTCGTTAATTCATGATATAGTGAAGGTAATTTCAAAACATTATTGTATATAGTGCATGCACTTTGTACGAGTAAGGAAAACAGAGCTCGTCACCAATCACTTCAGTTGTCAAGTCGACTTTAAAACAAGACAAGAAGCTAGAATTGCTTTAGACCAATTATGTTAAACTCTAGATTTTGGGAAGGACGAAGTAATGAGTATGTAATGAAATATCCGCGGCTACTTATTCTTACATATTCGTAACCTGTGGACGCACTCCTTAGCACAGCACCAATGGAAAAGCTTTAAAAAATATTCTTATTTATTCATAGCGAAGCAGAGAATGTATTTTTTTAATATATTTATTAATGAAAACTTAGAAATTCAAATAATAACACAATTCCAAATAAGCTACAAAATAATAAGGCAAAATAAAATTAATTCAAAGCTAAAGTAAACCAAATACAAAATAAAGAAAGCAATTCAACTAATAAAACAGTGCAAATAATAAAACAAAATCCAAATAAAATGAAACTAAATAAAAAACGAAAATCCAAAAGAAAATCTAATTCGAATTAAAATTACCCTGTGGAAAGAAAAAAAAATCAGTATAATATACTTAAAAGGGAATTAAGTCTTTTTAAAGTAATTAAAAGTAATTGTCAAAATTTTAGGTACTTCAGTACACAAGGAATTATAAAAGTGATACAAGTCTCGATATTGGTGAATTAATTTTTCAATTACGCAGTACAGGTACTGGTACGGGCAATTAAAATTTTCCAAGCATAAGTAGTTGTACTCATATTCTACTCTAATATAAATGTATGAAAGTGCTTTACAGCTCTGGATTAATCTTTAAAAATCACTTTTCTTGATTCAGTCAGGAAAATGAGTTGAGTACCTGAGACTTCTGCGCCATTATCATCTTCAAGTCTCGAGCGAACACTACGCAGGTATTTCGTTAATAGAAGTAACCGCAATACTTTTGTGGAACATTGTTATCATAGGATAATAGGAACAACTAAACACAAATAGGTACTTATTTTCCACAATTATAATTTATGTTGTGCTAAGTTCGGCCAAGTGTTCACAACGGTGCTCTATGATAGTTTAAAAAGTCTTAAAAGATAAATTCGCGAATATTAAATTCTTAATAAAATTCGGATGGAACAAACCTGAGGGTATTAACATCTGTGATAGTTTAAAGCGAGAATATATCAAATTAAATCACTCTTTATGAATGAATTAAACGTTTTACTGGAGGTTGAGAGAAAGACGAAAATCTCGATGATCTCCCATCGACACTTCAGTTTCAGAAGAAAATATCCATGCCTGGGAAACTTATTCATTTATTTCATAACAGATTCATCAAAAAACCTGATTATTACAAAACACTATCGCTAAAAAATAACATAACAATAAAAATTTGAAAATAATAAGAATAACAAAAAAAGAACACCGGAGTAACAAAAAAGCAGAAACCGCGATTCTTCAAAGAGCGTGCTGGGACAGAAGTGCGAAGGGAGGTCAACAATTCCGGGGAGTTGACGTCATCCAGCAGACAGTCAAAAATAAAAACAGTTATGGAGTTATCACGTCTACGTTAAGTTAAGCCGATGAGCATAAGGAGACAAAAGGAGGTGATTATTCCAAAGGGCAAATCTCAAAAACCATTCGCTTGACGGCCTCAATACGGTTGATGTGAACATCATAAAACGTAGTCCAGACCGGACTAGCATATTCGACGAGAGACCTGACAAAAGTACAAGAGAGAAGTTCGGAAATGTAGAAATCAATAAACTCCTTGGGCCAGCAGATACTTAGTGCAATCAAGTCTAACTAGAGTGTGACTATTAGTGGTGAAGTTGAAATTCAGCCAAGCCCTTTCCGCGAGAAGGACATGCATGTGCATTTTTTTAGGTTTAATGGGAGGTAATTTAGAGAATACCAATTTCAAAAGGCATGTAAGTACGTATTTAATGGGAGACAATCAGGTTCACTTCAGATCTTGTGAAAAATTTTCGCATTGTCGGCATAACAAAGGATTCTCGAGTGGGAAGGGAAGGGATCCATGTTGATGTAAATTATTTTTGAGTTTTTATAAATCCCTTGCCACAAAAACCGCAACTAATATGTCCATTTAAAGATAAGATCGAGATACACAATCAACTATCTCATTGTTAAAAGAAAAACTGTTATAAACAATGAAAACAAAGACGCTATTTAACATTTTCATTTTACTCAAGACTGATTTAGTTACGAAATTTCACTTTTTCCTGCTTTTAAATAAATTATAAAACTGAATAACAACATCCCAGAAATGTCAATATTGAAATGGATGTTGAATTTTATTGAGTGATTTCTCTATTATCCTTACAGGGTATGGCCTATCTTCATAACAGTGATGTATCCGTACATGGAAAACTAAGATCCTGCAATTGCCTTATTGATGGCCGTTTTGTTTTGAAAATTTCAGACTTTGGATTGCGAACACTGACGACGCCATCTGAATTTGTCAAGGATCAAAACTATTTCAACAGTATTAGGATTTCCTATCTGGTATTTATGTAAATTTAATGTTTTTATATATTGCAGAATTTTTATGGATTGCACCAGAACTACTACCATTAACAATTATCCCCGGAACACCGGCTACTCAGAAAGGAGATGTATATTCTTTTGCAATTATCTTGGAAGAAATTGTAGTTCGTGGAGGACCATATGAAACTGCTCGTCAATTTTTAGATGTACAAGCCATTCTTAATAGGGTCGAAGCTCATGAGTCACCGCCTTTTCGTCCGTCCGTGGGTCAAAGAGATTGTCCGCCAGATGTACTAGATTTAATGGAAAAATGTTGGGCTGATAATCCTGATGATCGTCCAGCATTTGCAACAATTCGCTCAACTGTTCGTCTGATAATGAAGTAAGAAATTTCATGTTATTATTTTGTTAGGTATATAATTTCCGTAATTTTATTCCTCTTCACTACCTTAGTGAAGCAGGGAGCAAGGAATATAGATTTGGGTTCATGTTTGTTTAAAATGTCTTTGGTGTCAATCTTTGAATAATTTCAATAATTTCAAACTCTTCGTTTTTTTGCCTATTTATTTATTTTATAAACTTTTTAAACAAATTCTTATGTTTATTTCCGAAATTCATGTTTCTGACCAGTTGTGTAAACATTTTTAAATCTTTTTGAAGCGTAAGCAGTTTCATTATTGTTAGGGGATATTTTGCAGACAGAAACGGAGACGTCATTGGACAGGGAATCATTCCGAACATTTATCGAATTTATCGCTTCTAAAAACTTCCACAAAAAAGGGTATTCTTTTCACTAGGATCGAGGATGAGAAGCTGTGTTCTCATCAAATATACGCAATATATGCATTTTTCATAAAAAAATCCGACATGCCATATTACATGACATATTACATAACCGCTCCTGCAATAATAATTTAACACGAATAATCAATAAAATTTGAATTTCCCACTAAAAGTCGACGTTACAGAGCTGTAAAGTACTGGAGTATATCAGTACCGCAATCCAGTACCTCGTATTTGTATTTGTACCTCCTTAACAGAAAAAAGTGCAAGGTACTTGGTGCTAGAAAATGACTAAGTACGAGTACTTTTCCAAGTACTATGTACCAAGTTCAAGTAAAATTTCTGGGTACTGAAAAACTGTGAATTTTGTAGTCAATGTGAATTTTTGACCATGTGAATATTTTGGATGGAATCAATCGATTAACACCCTCTATTCAGAAATTAGTACTTTTCCAAACATATTGTAGTAATTAAAGTTAGGAAAACATCTTAATTTGAAGTGTTTATTAATAATAATTATGGTCTAGTGCCAAAAAAACTTTCTTGAGGTTGAAACTGCAATCTCCTTGCGATCACTGCGATTACGTTCTCATTTGCCTCTATTCACCATTTCTATTACCATAGAAAAAGTGCTCTCCACGAAATTACTTCCAATGCTCCCTGTTATTGCCATATTATTATAAATTAGAACCTATGCTTGTTTTCTACTATTACTACAAATTTTTTTCAGAGGATTTTGTGAAAATTTGATGGATGATTTGCTGAGACGAATGGAACAATACGCAAATAACTTAGAAAGCCTTGTAGAGGAAAAAACTGAACAGTTAAGCATGGAAAAGCGTCGAACAGAAGAATTATTGTATCAAGTTCTTCCTCGTCCAGTAGCTACCCAACTCCTTGCTGGAGAAATGGTGCAACCTGAACAATTTGAATCTGTGACAATATATTTCAGTGATATCGTTGGATTTACAGCCCTTTGTGCTCAAAGTAGACCCATGGAAGTGGTTGACTTCCTAAACGACCTTTATAGTACCTTTGACAGGATAATAGGATTCTATGATGTTTACAAGGTAATTATAAATGGGAATTGCTATAGGAAAATTTCAATGTGTTTATATATATGTATATATATATATATAGGTAGAAACAATCGGAGATGCCTATATGGTTGTTTCCGGACTGCCCGAACGCAATGGACATGATCATGCTCGTGAAATTGGGCTCATGGCACTTGCAATTCTAGATGCAGTCAAATCATTCACAATAAAGCATAAACCTGAATATCAGCTCAAAATACGAATAGGTATCCACTCTGGACCTGTGTGTGCTGGAGTTGTCGGACAAAAAATGCCACATTACTGTTTGTTTGGAGATACTGTGAACACAGCATCGAGGATGGAGTCCAGCGGGATACGTAAGTCATTTGTTGTGCAATCACCATATTTTGCTAAAATTTACAATTTAATAGCTTTAAAAATTCATGTGTCGGATGCAGCCAAACAAATTCTAGACACATTTGGTACATTTCGACTAGAACTTCGTGGTGAAGTAGAATTGAAAGGAAAAGGCTTGGTGACGACATATTGGCTGCTCGGATGTACTGAACCGGATCCTAGGCCACCTACACCAATGAAAACACATCATATTGAAAATGAATCCCCGTTTCCCATTTTATTTCCAGCTATTGGAAAATAACAAAATCTCATAGTACAATTAAATAGCTGTCTTCTTGTGATATGAACACACTCAAAACAAGGCTTCAATTGAATCGCTCTAAAGTCTTTGTCAAATCTTGATGTACAAACAAAATATACTGAAATATATTGAATGTGATATAATGCTAAACGTAACAGGTTGTTTTGTGATATTTCTAGAATTGAAGCGATACAGAGTTCAGATCATAGCACAAGAACACCATGGAATAATTTTGTAATATTAAACTGCCTTCTCAGCTAGTATCTCTATAGCAAAGAAGAGTGGAATGTAGATTTGATGATGGGTCGAAACTGGACGGCGGGTGGGAGCGGTGTTTTTTCCAACTACCGTCTTGCAAGTGAAAATTGCTAACTCTCTGATCAAGTCACATCTGGTTCAGCGTTATCGTAAAAATCTCTCGACATACAGGGAAATGAAGCAGCCGATGAGTTTACATGGAAGCAAAAAACCCCCGAGATATGGACTTTACAAGACGAGAAAGTTTAAACACAGTACTAATTTACGAAGTTTTGGCACTGTAATGAAATATTTTGTGATTTAAAAATTTTTTTATTTTGTTTACAACAAAACTGGCAGGAGCAGCACTCACAAACAAGTGACACTACACAAAGCCTGTTTGGCGGCTCGCTTCTGAGAACACCTCGGGGCTTGGTTTTGAGTTGTCGCATTGAAAAGCATTTGTAGAAAAATTTGACAAGGCCGCGATGAAGCTTTAAGGAAGCCTCGAGGCCTGATTGTGTTTCTGCCTTTAACTCTTGTGAAAGCAGTTGAGGTCGGCTGCGAGACAGGATTTCTCGAAAGCGAAAGGTGGATACATATCCTATATCAAAGTAAAAGGAAACTTTATGGAAAAATCCAAAATTTCATTTTAAAATTCCTAGCTCCTAAGTGAAGAGTAGGAGGGCAGGTAAGCCACTAGTGTTTTCTACGATATGGTACTAGATTGTACAAATCGCATCATGTTTAGTATGAGCTATACGGCCTTCCATCATAATAAATTACCAAAAATCTTTCAAGTGCCGATATTTCGAAAACCGTTACGGTTTCCCTCCTCCTCTCATACAATTTTTTGTGTGTCTCATAAAGACCTTGATCACTTTAACTGGGACACCCAGTACAGTAAAAGTAAATGTAATATTGTTTCATTTTTGGCCCAACCTTAAGTCGACTGGTCTCTAGGGATTTCTTTTCCTACCCTAATTTTGTAATTTGAGTCCGAAAGTTAAGGGTGGCCACTAGAGGAAACATCTTCTTCAACACAATAGTTATATTGCACATTTACATAATATTTGAGAAAAATTCCTTTTTCTACATTGATAAAAATAAAATGACTTTTACATATAAATCTGTGAAGAAATTACACTTTTAAAATCGTAAAGAAAAGTAGTTAACGTAACGTCTTGAGACTTGAATAGTATCACATAATGATTCGCTCATGCGCACAATAACGAAATTTCCTAAGGAAATTGCACAAGGAAAGTCATTGTTTTTTTTCAATTCACTTGATGCTCTTAAAATCGAGAAATTCCCGTACGTTGTTTGGGCACATAACATTTTTGCCAAGGAATAAAACAGTTGACATTGGATGCAAAAATTCCGACGAAAACTCCTTGGCCTTCCACCCAAAAAAGCCATTCGGTTTGACACGGTTACCGTCTATTTCAAACGGCAGCAAATTTACTCCAATTTGATTGATTTTGGAAAACTGGACCCGAAAATACTGTCCGTCGGTTGCTTTTATCCAATAGAATCCTTCGGAGTCGGTGAATGGTCGGAACTGTGACTTTTTGAGAGGAGACGATCGGTCCAAATCGAAGGAATTAAAACTTACATCAATCTCGTATGCATCTGGGGAGAGCTGATTCGATTCTATGGCGGATTTGAGTGCTAAATTGTCCAGCCAGTATCTGATGCCGACATTTTCGAATTCCTCCAGAATGTGATGGAATACAGCCTTCAATTTCTCCAAGCAGCACGGGGGAGTGTGTTTGTTCAGATAAATATAGAATGGCTTCGTGTTGTAGACGGGCCCAATGCAAGATTTCGTCGTTCTTTCGCACCCTATGAGGTCCACCTCAGTGAGCAGTGGCAATGAGAAGTTCGAGGACGAGAACTGGGTGTCTAAGACTAGATTGTGCTGTGGACTTGTGAGATCTTTCCCTTCAGTCTTTGAAATTATTTTGTGTGACTTCTTGATGATGCGTTTGATTTGCAACCTTTTGTACATTTCCTTGAACTGCTTCCGGCGTATTTCCAATCGTCGCTGCTTAGAATGGTAGGACGTGAACAGCCGCTTTCCGTCTTGCAAAGCATACGGAAATATTTTCTTCTACAACACAGAACAACTCGAGAATGCAAATTTATAAACCCAAATTTTAAGATACCTTCACTCCAGCAATTCTCGCTTGTATATAAAACATTTCGGGAAAAGGAGCTGACAAAGCATCGGGCATATCTCGTAGGATGGAAATATCCGTCACTATTGCATGCTTTTGCAGGTACTGAAAAAAATTAAAGCTGCCCACTTGAAAAGGACCATCCCAAAGAAAAAGTCATACCAAATCGCATTTATGGCTGGAGTTCACTGCGTCGTACTCTATAGTCCAGTTCGGAAGATCAATTTTTATTTGGCAGCAACTACTAAAGGACTTCATGTTGCCTGCGAAAGGAATTATGAGAATCTTGTCACTTTTCTCCTGAACGGATTTCTCATCGGAAGCACCACTGCTGATTTCTTTCAACACCTTTTGCAGTAAGTTTTTATTGCTCAGTCGAACACTGTCTGGCATGAACAACACGTATTTAGTCTTAATCGCTAGTAAAGGAGACAAATCCTTCGCAGTTTTGCTAATATCAAATCCAAGGCTGATGAACTTAACGCTACTCTCTGATGTCGCGTTGTTGTTGTAGGCGACAGGAGGATACGGCGCCGTATCCTGCACAACCAAAATCGGCATATTCGGTATTACTTCAAGGATGCTATCTAAGGACCCCTTCAGGTCATTTTCAAAGTGGTAGAAATTCCTAAAAACTATCGTAATAGATTTTCTGATGTGCTTGTTCGTGTTTTTGACCTTATCCCTGGGAGTTTTACTCCTGTCTGTAATGGGGCTGATGCTGTCATGCTGGGAATCAAGAATGGTTTTCCACAAAAGAGACTTCCATGAATAATAAAAAAGAATAATATTTGCAAAAACTATCGCAAGTATAAATAGTTTCGCGTGCCTTAAACGCATTTTTCCTTTGATAGTGTCAATTGTAAAAAATCCATTTTTGTTTGTGATTGTGAAATCGTAGAACAACACAAAAGCAACTGTTACTCCAAAAAAACGGATAATTTTCGACAAGTTTTACTAACCGTTTCCGTTCGAATAAAATTTACACAGAATTCATGAAAATCAATTCACATTTTGCAGAAATTTTCTATTCACTTTGCTGATAGGAACTGAATTCACGGAATCTGACCCCAAAGTCGATGTCCTGATTGTGGGGCGAATGAAATAAAATCAATACTACCAACATTTTCCTTACAAATCCTTGAGTAAGGGCGATGAAGGGACGTGCTTGGTATAGTAAGGACGACACGGGGAGGTATCTGAAGGATTCTCTATGCGGAATATTTTCATTAGTGGCAAGTTCAAACGAAATTTGGTATCTCACTGCCGTTTTCATACTTCCTTCCGCAAGTGAGAATAAATGTGAATTTAGTAAACCCAGAACTTTGTGCCAAAATTAAATTAAAAATTTATGCACGGAAAATTTTGATTGGCCCCATATTCATGACAATATTTGAAGGAATATGGTTAGTCAAAATCGACAACAAACAGTACAAGAGGTAGCTGGAAAATTAGCTGTTAACCATAAATAAATAAATCATTTAAAAAGACTTCACATGGTGTCGCAAGTTGATGTTTAAGTTTCGTACAAATCAACAGAGAAAACAAGCATACATGTTTTTTCACTGCTAATAAAAATCACTTTCATTTTTATTTCGGGCTCTGCCTTTGTCACAAGCTAGAAAAGAAGCTATATATATATATTAGACCAATTGAGTCGGTGAGTCCAAGAACAATACTAGTCCAAAAAATTACAATCGCAATATTTTTGAACGACCTATCCAACGACACCCCACACCATGGTCCCACTTTACGTGTAGAGGAGGTACCCAAATTTTTTTTTTAAGATTTTATTTTACCACTTTGTCGGCGTGATTAATATGTATACCCATGCCAAATTACAGCTTTCTAGTACTAAGAGTCTCTGAGCTAAGCCGCGGACAAACAGACGGACGAATATGGTCATACTATAAGGGTTCTTTGTTGACAACGGAACCCCAAAACTGCAACTGCTGTTGGAAGTATCGAGAAGTTCTCTATTTCAAACTATGGGCTATTTATTTATGAATCTCCAGGAATATATAGGTGGTTCAGTTTCGAACACGTTCAAACTGTTAAAACAAAATACAAACAGTCCAGCCTAGCCAACCGAATGTGCCTACAAAAAACTAGTTGCCATAAACATTAACAAAATTAATGATATTAGAAAAGTAATGAGATATATGAGTGTGAAATATTGGAGTTTTATTATCTGCCCACATCTGCGACCAAAAATGGTGGCAAATAAATTATAAGTGCCTTAAAAAATTTTGTTTAAAGTTTTATTTATTATTCAACCCATTCTGTTAGTAACACATGCTGTTTACAACATTATAGGTTCTGAAAAGACTTTTTCTTTGCAGTTGGTAGGCAACATCCTAGTTTAGTGAGTGCCTTTGTGTGATGTGTGTCTGTATATGTTGTAAGCGGGTGACAATGTTTGAGGAAGGAAGGAAAAAAAATTCAGATGAGGAGTTTTCCTAATTCTAATCCGCAAATAGGTACCCAAAAAAAGATCAGCCGTAGAAGAAAAGTTTCGCCTCTCTAAAATAATAATAGAAATTTTTTGCAGATTCAACTTATCACTGGAGAGAGATCAAAGGACGACTCAAACACGTACCTACAACCCCTATTTTGAGTGTCGTATTGCACTCTCTCAGAACATCAAGACGAGCCCCAATTTCAAAGATATCTTATACAGTCCCTTCGCAGGCATTGGACCTCTATATCAATACAACATGTAAAAATTTATATTTTTAACTGTTTAATGGAAGTCCCTGAATCATTTCTTGTCGGTAAGGGGCGATTGGCTTAGCCTACTGGACTTTGTGTCATAACACCTAACACCATAGGCTCGGGAACTCTCATTGGTATTTAAATTTATTTATTATTTATGCTTAAAAAACTGTTCTTGCAAAGTTTAAATAACGTAATCGCTAATTCGGCGTTATCTCTTAATCACGGGATGGATTATGTAGTGTTTATTCACATCCTCTCGGAGGGGAAGCTTCCGGTGATGGCTTTAGGTAAACAGCTAAAAAATTATTACCCAAAGATATCTGATGTTTATTTTATAAACAACAAAACACTAAAGGCGATAACTGTGGACCGCTTGACCGCAAACAACATAGCCAAGGACCAAAAACTCTCTAAGGCGACTGGAGCTATTGGTATCATGCGGATACCAGTATCATACGTACCCGCAAGCCCGGGTATCCGGGTGTCATTCGTATTATACAGGTATCGGGCGGGCGGGCGAACTCTATTAAAAACCCAAAATTAATTGTTTAAATATCCCGCCTAACAACGCCGGCAAAAGACAAAGTATTTTCGGTTTATATCTGTCTATTTTCTGCCATACTGGCGGCAGAAGCAGTTGCCAAAATTTAAAATGTGATTTAATTTTCAGATTTTTTGTTATGTACATTGTACAGCATGATAAAAAGATACAGTTAAGTGCAATCTAATATAAATACATACTTGGATTTACTCACCCTGAACAATTTCTAGAATTCGATTACAGTTCAGTTTGACTTTAAAGATTGGAAGAGATAAAAACACCGACTTCGAAAATTTATGCCATTTTATGAATACGATCGATGGGAAAGTTGTTTGTGACATCTTACGGTCGGTATGAGAACTTGTGTTAAACTTTAACCTCAATTAAAATGACAGTTCGCCATTCAGTGAAATGAGTTTATTTCTGTTTTCGGCACTTCTCAGAGTTTATAAAAATATCGAAATAAATTGTAGGCATAACTCTAGGAAAACTATCTTTAGTCTCTCCTCAGGTAAACTATAATGGATCCGTTCGGAGTCTTCATTTGTTTGGCAACTGTAGAATTGTTTAGAATTTGTGCTAGTGTTAACTAAGATTTTGGTGATTTATTGAATAAATAGTACTTTCGAATTTGCATGCGATTGTAGGATGAAGGCCACGGACTGCGAAAAATAAGGTGTAATTAAATAATTTTTAAAAACAGGTTACGGCAAATGCGGGGTTTCTGTTATTAGAGTGTCAGGACCAGGTTCTATAAATGCAGTAAAGGCTTTGGTAGCTCCAAAATATGAACCGAAACCTAGGTTCGCATCCCTAAAAGCCCTCCGTCATCCCATTAGCAGAGAAATTATTGACCATGGACTAGTTCTTTGGTTCCCTGGTGAGTTAGAATGCATGACACAATTCTTCAATAGCGTTTTAGGTCCCAAAAGTTTTACAGGTGAAGATTGCTGTGAGTTTCAAGTTCATGGCAGTTCGGCAGTTATTTCTGCTATTTTGGATGCACTTTCTAATATTCCTGGATTGCGGCTAGCGAAGCCTGGCGAATTTACCAAAAGAGCTTTCTTAAATGGAAAATTGGATTTAACAGAAGTTGAAGGCTTAGCAGATCTAATTCATGCTGAAACTGAAGCTCAAAGACGACAGGTACGTAAAGAGACATCAAATTTTATATTCCAATCAGTTGACCAGACATCGTGACTGTCATATTAAATTAAATTAAAGGCCACTAATAGACGGTCTGCATGGAATTGGGGTTTCACTTTCAAGTAAGCGCAGAGATTGTTTCGGTTACTCATCCGCGGCAAGACAGCTACATATGGACCAAAAACATGCTTTCAGGACAACATTACAGTCGTAAAGCATATTTTCTTCCAATACGAGGAAAAATGAGCTGCCACTGATCTTGCCAATGGAGTGTTGAAAATGGATACATTCTTGATGCTTTCAATGCATTATACTAAATTTAGCCTCACCTTCCTTTAAAGGGTAGAGCAGTTGTAATTAAGTAGTTGATAACCTCACCCATCGCACATTTGTTGAAACGTAAAAGCCTCTAGAATGACTAAAATCTTCAACGCCTTTTGGAGAGGAAGACGATAGGTTGCTTAACTTGTGCTTCTCTTTCCATTTAAAGAAAACAGATTGGTGCCCTCTTCTTGAGCTGGAGAATAGTTTAGTGTTGGGTGAAAATCCTGTGGTTACTTTTAAGGACGCGAAATCTAAATATTTAAAAACTTATTTTTAGGTTTCCAAAGCTGGAATATTAACCTTGGGATAGAGATGTGAGGGATTGAAGCGATAACTTTAGAGTAACCTACAGCTACCCATACAATTGCAGAGATACTGATGTAACCTTTCAGTTAATATGTCATATTGATGACCGTATCCAGAGGACTTGCATGGGTGCAGGTATATACCCTTCCATAGGTTTTTCACTTTTATAACCTACACCATAAGTTGTTCACTTGCTCGGCTTTTTACCATCTTATGGATCTGGTGACTCGGTTGTGTCGGCTGGACCGCCCATCCTTCGGGATGTAACTTGTAGCCATTTGAATAGTTTGATTAGATTTATTCTCAATCTGGTTAAGTCCACGGCTGATTTGTACTCTTAGTACTTTCTTGTAAATTAGCATTAGAATTCAGTTCGGTATTAAACCACTTTAAAAATAAATGCTTAGTATTAATTTTCGGTTTTTTAATAATTGCATTTATATATATAACAAAAATAATTTTTATTTCAGGCAGTGTTACAAAGTACGGGTGCCCTCTCTCGTATTTATAAAGCATGGAGAACGCGGTTATTAAAGAATATAGCCCACTTAGAGGCATATATAGACTTTGCTGAAGATGAAAATATTGAGGAAGATGTTGTTGAAAAGTTAACATTTGATTTACGTCAGCTTTTAGAAGAAATTCAACAACATCTCAATGATCAGCGGCAAGGAGAGCTGTTACGACATGGAGTTAGAACTGTGATTCTTGGTGAGCCTAATGTCGGCAAAAGTAGTCTTCTTAATCTTATTTGCCAAAAAAAGATTTCTATAGTCACGTCTATCGCTGGAACGACTCGGGACATCATAGAAACTGCATATAATATAGGAGGTTATCCAGTTATATTTGCTGATACCGCGGGCTTGCGAACATCAACGGAAGATATAATAGAATTAGAAGGAATTAATAAAGCCATTGATTATATGCAAAATTCTGATCTTATCGTCCTAGTAGCAGATGCAAGAAAAACAATTTCTTTTATTCAAAAAGAAGCTGGCGATATAGAATCATATTGCAAAAAATATCTGGAAATTTTAGGCGTGACGTCAGAGCAAATAGAAAATAAGCCTCTTTTGATGATAATCAACAAGATAGATCTCTTAAATACTCAAGAAATTGGAAAATTGCAAACGGTTATGAATGTACCCTCTATTTCCTGTAAAGAAAACTTAAACATCGCCCAGTTACTTACTGTATTAACTGAACAGTTAAAGAAAATGTAAGTATAAATTATATCAATGTAAAAACCTGTTAAAAAATATCTATCGATTCCCCAAAGTTTCAACTAACACTAAACTAACTGAGGAAGTCTCAAATGCTTTATTTTTTTCGAAAATCGATCTGTTTTATAAAAATTAATTGCATTCCATGTATATATATTGTATGTATTCAATTTTGTATACATTCTTAATAGGCAAAGAGATTTTTGTATCCAAAATATGTTTATAAGAAAATATTTATTTTACTAAAAACAACACGATGATTTTTTCGTTATAGGTGTGGGCAACCCTCTGCAGAGAATCCCCGATTAACACAATCTAGATATCGACACCATTTAACTGAATGTACCCGGCATCTTGTGGACTTCTTAGAAAATTACAATTCTGATATCAACTCTGATCTGGCAATTGCTGCGCAAAAACTTCGTACAAGTATGCACTGTTTAGAACAAATAACTGGAGATGTAAGCACTGATGAAATTTTAGATGTAATATTTAGAGATTTTTGTATTGGAAAATGAATTTACGGCGGAGAATGAAAAAAGCTTTTTACCTCAAACAAAAATTCCCCCTGGCATTCTTCCAGTACCTGCCATAACTTCGCGACCAACTGCGTTTTATTTCTGTAAGATTTTTTTTTGGAAAAATGGAGTACGGCTACTAAACACTTGCCAGCGTGGCCAATTTAGTCGATTTTCAGAAACTCCTTTATTGATTTTCTCGCATTTTACAATATTTTTATAAAATTTTCAGCAGAGTTTATTTCAATGATGGATTAGTAAAGGTAAGCTTAGTTGGGGATTTTGAAAAACATGTTCGAGAAAAACAAAAAAAACAACATTCCGAAAATCGATTAAATTAGCCTTGCTACTCTCGTGCTATGATTTAAGTGACGACGCAGTGTTACCGTTTCCACACATAACTCATTAAGGACGGAATTTTCAAACTTTTAATAAAAAATTTTATTGTGACAAATCAGTTTTTTATTGAATGCAAATTTAAGGAAAAAACGAAGAAAATTTAAGGAACGAACGAAAAGGATGTCCATTTAACGGTATCCTTTCGACTTTTCTAGTAATCTTTAGAACATATTTTGTAGTGATCATGCTCAGTATAATTCAATTCGATGTCATGTGACAATAATTCAATAGCATGCAAATTTAACAATAACTACAACGTCACGGTCAACCAAAGCTAAAACGCTATTGCCACACGCAAAGTTTTATGAATGGCACACGACAAGTGTTTACAAAATGCATCGCACTCACGGGAGTAATTTCAACTCTGTTTATTTCCCCTCGTACGGTAATTCGCACAAAGCATACGGCGACTGCCTAGAACTTCTTTTAATACTTTAATTGTATTAATGAATCATAGATAGCATTTAGGTCAGGTTAATTATTAGGCAACTGATTGCACTCATCATAGATGACACCATCTCTTTGTGAAACTGAGTTTGCCAAACACATGTATGATCTGTTTCATTGTTAGAAAGTACTTAACAAGATGCTTAGCATAAGTGGTAATTGTGTCACAATTTAGTATTTAAGGAGCAGAATTATTCGGGAAAAATATAGTTGGAGTTTCAAGCTATAATTTGCCTCACGACAGTGTTTTTATTAGAAATATTGGCGTATCCCGTAAGGTGATGCCATTAGTTAGTGCGTATCCCGCAAGTGATCTTTCTCGCATTATTGAGCGGGCTCAGAGAAATGAATTGGCACTTAATCCGTGCATTCCAGGCAATATTTATTTCTATCCGTTCCTTTGAGGTCGGTAATATCCCACCAGTTATATTAGACGGGGATACTATACCCTACGTCGATTCTGTTAAGAACTTGGGAATTATTCTTAATTGCACCCTAATTTGGGATGAGCACATCAAACAAGTTATATGTAGAATTTACGGAACACTTACAAGGCTCTGGTCTTTGCGGTTTTTCCTCCACGTATTGTTCGGGAGCACTTAGTGAGAAATCTGCTTCTGCTTTTCCTAGCTTGAATGTAAGGAACCGTTCCTAACTACATATATGTTGCTTATAATGCCTATGCCCGTTATATTAACATTTGAAATAGATTTACCCCTATATCCACCTATACGCCGAATGTATTTAACTGTACCCTAAATAACTACATTTCAATGTTCAAACTGATTAATAATATTGATCCAGCTTATTTATGTAGAAAAGTGATTTGTTGTAGATTATCTAGAAACCATCAGCTAGAAGTTCCAATTTGCCGCCACTCATTGCAAAGTGAACGAATATTCTTCGTTTGTGATGCTATAATTCAACACTCTTTAGCTGTTCCTATTAAAATATGTACGACGCTTGGCGGTTTCAAAAAGATGGTTTTTGACCATTTCTCTTTATCATAAATCATCACTCTCACCTTATTACTCCCAATTATAATTTAAAGGTTATATATACATTATTTATTTTTTTCTATTTTCTATTCTATTATGCATAATGGAATATTTACCCTAAACTATATAAATATCTAATTTATTTTCAATTTCCTTGCAGTTTTATGTTTTCCTTTATATTAGAATTTATACTTAGAGTATTGGCACTTCGAGGAGCTGTGCTCATATGTAATTTGTATATTAAATAAATAAAATAAAATAAATAAATTGTGTATCATTAGTCGCCTTGTTTTCTCCTCTTTATTGTCCTCTCATATTAATAAATAATTGAATACAATTTAATTTATTTAATTTTACATAGAAAATCTTATTATTTTATTTAAGTAAATAGAGAACAATGTAGATATTGATAAATCATACCTACAATGTTGAGGTTTTTATACTGACAACAGAAGCCACTTG
Organism: Dasypogon diadema; assembly: GCA_006980735.1. Classification (NCBI taxonomy): domain Eukaryota; kingdom Metazoa; phylum Arthropoda; class Insecta; order Diptera; family Asilidae; genus Dasypogon; species Dasypogon diadema. Next base: position 32,854 of record QYTT01084467.1, read on the forward strand.
GTGTCCAAACAAACAAATGGAACGGAATTCACCTTTGATTAGAAGATCCACTTGTAAACTTGCCAAGATGCAGAGATAACATTTATTGAGTCGATTAAGCTAAAAAGTATTGTTTTATGTGCGTATTTGTTCCCAACAACATATCGCAACAAATCACGTATCTATTTTCATGAGTCAGTAATTTTATTCTAATGTATTTGATTATTTTGATTAATAGGCTCATAATTAGCGTTTATGAGAAAGCATGTCAAAACAATCACTATTGGTTTAATATTGCATTCTTTAGTGACTTACTTTCATTTCATTTTTATGTAAAGTACTTGGATAACTTATAATTATATAATTTGTAGTCTACGATCTTTATACTATTATTACTGAAAAGTTGCTCATTGCATGCTACATTTCATTTTATGACGATTCAGTGAAATGCGTAGATATTATATTCTGTCGGTATTAATCTGTAAATATTTTCCATTTTTATTGTCTGATATTATTTATTATCACTTTCATGTACTGTTATCAGATTATATCAAACATTCTCAGACTTGGAAGCACTTCTTCAAGTGAATTGAATGAGCTTTCAGAAAATGTCATTTCATACAAGGCCTCTTTCGTTTCACAGTATCTCATTGCAAAAATAGAGAAGTGGGAATGCAGGCGAAGATTAAAGTAAAACATTCTAATAATACTTAATAGAGATCTAGCTGATTGGTATCTCGCTTGTGTTTGTTAATAGATTTAATTATCAGTGTTATTTAACTAATGAATTTATCAACTCATTGTATTTGATTATCTCATGCAAATATATTAGTACCATGGTGTGGTAACAACTGCATTGAGATACACCTATTATTGTTAGTTGCACCGCACGCGAGTGGTTAGTTGCCTTAGTGAATTTTTCAAACCGTAATAAAAATAGTGTGAAAATGAGTGAAAATGATGAGAAGTGGGTGCGAGAGTTTCTTGTTCCGCATCTTTTAACAAGTGGGAAATTAGTTAAGGACTACTCTGTAAAAAATTCATTTACTCTAATCAGTGTTTTTATTGAATATTTGGGAACAAAAGAGGCTTTCATGCTGACAACATGCTATAAAGCAAAGATCAATTTTGAATACTGCGGGGACGAATATTCAAAATCATTAATAGTGAAAGTAAGTTACATTTCCAAAGAATATTTTTCTCATTTTCTCGACTTCTTCAATTCCCCTTTCTGGGAATTCTTTACTACAAGGTATTTTCTTTTTTCACAGAAAACTCCCGATATCACGGAGGATGCTTACGAAGCTGTTAATTTCGATACTCTTTTCCATAACGAGATAACAGCATATACAGATATAATGCCGACACTAGGATACCCCGATAACTATCCAGAATACTTTTATTCGTGTCGTAAGAAGCTTGAGGCTGTTTTAGTGTTGGGCGACTTCTCTATTGATGGTTGGAGGATGACAAAGAGCCGAGTTAACCTGTCGCTTGAGCATATACTCTTATCTGGTAAGAATCGCAAGAACACCCAAAAAAGAAAACTTGTACAGTATGACGAAGTACTTGAGTCTTCTATTTTTTATAGTACAGACGTGATATGTGGTGCAAAAAAGCTACTTCTTTATTTCATTATTTCTGGCTTTAGTTAACCCTTTCAGTCCAAATTATAAAAAAATCATCCAAAAATTATGAAGCCTTAGGTATATAATTAGGTAAAATGAGGATGAATTAGATTTTTATTAATATATTGAACTTTAAAGCTTATAAAATATACCAATTCTCGTCTGCGGGAGCAATTAATAGTGGTTTCTAAAAAAAAATTAAAATAATTTTTTAGAAAACTCAATAACAAAATTTATAACAAAAACAATAGTTCTTATACCTCATTGCTTTGTAGGCAAATATGTATTTTGCATTTAGTGCAAATATTATAAGTAATTTTAGTACACCCTTCATTTTTGTATCTGCCTCTTTTGGAATCAAATACTGGCCAATGATCGTATAAGCCATAGCGGACAGATGTGGATGGTCGTTTTTCAAAAGCTGACTTAGGCACTGAGGTAATTGCTACTTCATCATTTTCGATTTTATTTACCGGCCTTGCTCTTTTAAGTTTGGGTTTGAGTAGATTATATTGGCGCACAATAGACTTTCCAGATATTCCATTTATAAAATACATCAAGCTGGGGCTACTGCAGTCCTGTTTATATTCTAACCAGGTGTTGACAACTGCCAAATCTATCGTGTGATCGAGAAACTTCCCAGTACATTTTCTTCTTTTTATAACGATATTAGACAATCAGCTCCGTAAAATAAATCATAAAAACAATTTGGGCAACGCTGTTATCTAACAATCGTACAGAAGCTATATCTGAGATACTTCTGCGCGATAATCAAAGGCCCCTCGCCCTTCTGTTTTCAACTCTTATTTCCCGTTTTCAATAGTTGACCAATTACATAAAATTTCTTGTAGCCATGTCAATCTTTAAATTACTTAACAACATTGGTCCTTGTTATCTACGTAACAGGCTGACCGTTGGAACTAGGAACTTTAAGCTTATTACGGCAATCTGCAGTTCATGGCAGGGTGAACGGACTTTCTTTGTTTGTAGTTCCAGAATTTGGTACTCCTTACCTGTTGATATCAGACGGAGCGCAGCCATTGGTAGTTTCAGGAGACTAGCATTCAATTATTTTGCTAATTTAGTGTAGACCCTCACCTCCTAGTAGTCCTCTTTTTTCATATTACTTTATCACTTAAATTTTATTCTTCTTTCCTTTCTTTTTTTTCCTTTGGTTTAAATCTTGTTATATTATTATTATTCTCTCTTCCATCTTTTGTATTAATGTTTAATGTCCGGTATAAATTAATCAGGTTATTTTTCTTTTCATTTAACTTCTAGATATTTTATGGAGTAATTTACACATTAAGAGTTATAACTTATGTGTAATGTATATATGTATTTAATACACTGAAACTGAAACTGAAACCCCACATAGCCTGTTTGCTTGAATTGTTCCACTGGCCCAAATCTCTCCTTCAAAAGCTTGATATTGGTAAAATATTATAGAACATTATCTTATGTCCTATATGTTTAGGTACACTTTCAGTGAGTCTTAATACAAAAGTATATCCGCACATAATTGTAATTTATTATTACCAGTGTGGGTTCCTTTACTTTAGTAGACCTCAAAATCGTCTATACCACCATCAGTGCTACATATAACAATTTTTTTTGAATGTATTGTTTTAAGACTGTACTGCCTTTAAATAGTTATCATCATCTCATCCACGCAAAGGTATTCTTCTTTCATGATCTTTCCACATTTTTGTTGTTCCACATTGTTACTGTTCAACGGTCGCGCCATCCATAACTTGTTATCTATTTATCTCTTCGTTGTAAAATGGAATCTGTTTCTAGACATTTTACTTGAAACTGAACATATTACAGTCGTTTTTTTCCAATACATATTTACCCTTGAAAATTTACATATTTCCATTACTAAGTAAATGAACTGAAAAATTTCTTCAGGAGTTACATTCAAGTTATTGGCAGTTTTCAAGAAATGCTATTGGTTTGTTTGTTCAGACAGCAAAGTGATTAATTCAAAAGGAAGATATTCCATAAAATATTGAACTGGAATTTTTTTCGAAATTTCCAAAAACACCGATTCCGTGGGCTGGAAAAGATTCTGCTGATGGCACAACGAAGTCTTTTTTTCTCCAAGAAAACATTTTTGATCTCCTGATGCACAGGCTTTTTGAAATTACATCCATCTCTTTCTGCTCCGATTCTGAAATGGTTTCAGGCGCTACGTCTTTAGTTGCACACGTTCCCGATCGAACTGTTTAAATATGTCCCTAATGTTGAACTCAAAGTCGTTATCTTCCTCACCAGAAAAGTCGATTTTAGAAACATTTAATTCTTCAAGAACTCGCATCTGTTCGTTGCCATTTTTTAGAAGACTACACCTGGATCCTACACAAATTTTTGGTAATTCAAAAAAAGAAAAAAAGAAATATTTTAAAAGCCAATAACAGCTTAGAAGGCGATTGTTCAATATTTTTTTTCAATTTTGATTCTTTTGTAAATTAACTGATCTTATGTAATTTTCCTTCTTGTTTTATTTTCTTAATACGTATTTGATTTTTATACCCTAGACACGCAGCGCTACTAAATGATCATTAAGCGCTGGCTAATCATTAGGGAACTGATGACACACAGCCATATCCTTAATTAAGGAAATCAGCTGTATTATTGTCAAACTGTTCTTGACCGAAAATATGAATCAAAACAAGATGTTGAAATTATATTTCGCAAATTGAATTTCTCAACACCAAGAATTGATACTGGCTGAGTAAACAATAATATGTATTACATTAAATAATGTTGAAATAATCAAATACTGAGAATTTCACTTTAGTCCTACTTCTTCTTATGGATAATACACTGCACAGTTAATCTTTCAGTCCTGCAAAACTTGCTCATTTCTATATAGTTTTAATCTCATTAAGTACTAATGATTGAAAAATGTTGATTATAAATACAAATTATTAATAACCCATTTTTGGTTCATTAAGCGGCCATAATTATGATTACTTAGTACTTGACACACAGAGCCTTAATTATCAGTATTAAGTATTAGGGCATTAAAGTGTCGATACTTAAGAATAATTCCTCATTCATATTTCTTAAACATTTCATTTTTATTCGCATCTAATTTGTCTGCTTTTATTTTAGTCAAGTATATAGCCAGATTTCATGGAAAAGGCTTGGCATTAAAATCGAGTGACTCCAGAAAATTTTTTGATTTAGTGGCAAAATTAAAAGAAGCAAGATATGCCAACACTCCGCCACCAAGTTGGCGCTATATACTGGCAAATTGTATAAGCAGATCTATAAGAGCTGCAAAGGAACAAAAGCCAAAAATACCTGAGAGTTTTTTAGATGAGCTTTCAGAATTGATTAAAGATGTGTTTACATATGGGAAACAGAGGGTTCAGCCAACTGAACCCTTGGCGACAATATCTCATGGGGATTTCATAAGGAACAATTTAGCATTTAGATACAACAATAAGGTATGTATTTTGCAAAATAATTTTCGTTAAATGTTGCTATAATTTCATGAATAGGATATCCCGGTAGAAGTAATGATGTTCGATTTCCAAACTCTTCGCTATTGTTCTCCCATGATAGATCTGACTTTATTCATGTCCCTTTCATCTGGCAAAGATGTCCGTCCAAAACATTTCAATGAAATATTTGCGGCATATTGGAACGAACTGGTCACGACTTATTGCAATAAGTTAGAAATATCATTAAAGGAACTTCCAGAATTTCTAAGGTGATTATCATTGCTTATTGTGAACACATAAAATAATTCACAATTTTCAGTTATGAAAGGTTATTAAAGCAATATATTCTGTATTTACCTTTTGGCTTGGCAACAGCTTCGTCGTTTTTAATGAATCTGCATGAACCTGAAGAATTCGATCCAGCAGAGCTATTGCAAGATCAAAGAACTCCTGAAGAACAGCTGGAAGAACTTCTAGTTAAAGGCGGAGAGATTGTAGATTCAGAGTTAGCAGCACTAGTAGAAGAACTTTACCAGTTTACAACAAAATATAACATAAATATTTTAAAAGACAGCTTCGTAAATACTGAGTAGGAAAATGTATGTATGTATAAATACGTGTATTTTACAGGTAAATTTCAACAAAATCCAACAAATTATTTAATTTACGGTGTTGCTTGTTTAGGAATTAATATAGAAATGAAGAAAGTCCACATGTTAAGATATGGCCCTGTTTCTATGTATTATAGCATATAGCAGTACTAAAGAGAAGTATTATTGAATTGTGTGTAATAAATGTAACTGTAATGATAAAAGCCATCTTATAAAGAATCGTTATAACTGAACTTTAATATTTTTATACCCTCAATCTCAATGTAGGATATTATAAGTATTTTGCAAACTTTCGTAATGTCTGAAAATATTCGTGGCTGTACATCGAGTATAAAAAGAAATCGTTTTATAGCTGTCCGTTCGACTGTTCGTCTGTCCGTCCATGCGATAATACGAGTACGCTTTGAGCTAGAGCCTTGAAGTTAGATATACAAATATTTTATTAAAACTGAAACAACGAAACACCAAATGAGTAAAATGAACAATTTCTTCATAGGGTTGCCATATAAAGCTCACAGTTATATCAAATATAAAAGTTTCCTTTTTCTTCTAAAACGAAATCGGTAAAATTTTGTATAGAGATACTTCAGTAAGATCAGAATATAAAAAAATGAGTCAATTGGAGTTGCTTCTAAAAGGCTACTATATTACTTAGTTTCCATGCACAAGGTTGAGTTGGAGTTGAGTTTTCGTTGAGTTTATAAAATGGCCGGTTAACCTGAAGTGTTTCCATGAGCACTTGTGGAGTTGAGTTGACAGTTGGCATTTGTCCGATATGCCCCTTTTTTCAAATTCAGTTCTCACAATTTTAAAAATGTCCTTTCTCCTATGCTTTTTTCCGCAAATTAAT
>QYTT01084467.1:39396-50789 GCA_006980735.1 Dasypogon diadema
ATATTTTATTAAAACTGAAACAACGAAACACCAAATGAGTAAAATGAACAATTTCTTCATAGGGTTGCCATATAAAGCTCACAGTTATATCAAATATAAAAGTTTCCTTTTTCTTCTAAAACGAAATCGGTAAAATTTTGTATAGAGATACTTTAGTAAGATCAGAATATAACAAAAAATGAGTCAATTGGAGTTGCTTCCAAAAGGCTACTATATGAAACGCCAAACGATTTGTCCTTAAATTTTAGAAACGATAAGTCCCAACTACCTATATACTGGCAATCCAATCGTAAGGCTTGTATGACTAAAATTATCTTTGAAGACTGGTTTAATAATTGTTTTATACCATCCGTCGAAAGCTATGTGAAGGAGAGCAATTTAAGTTTTAAAATTTTAATTACTTGTGGATAACGAATCACAAAGTAAGAATACACTGGATATTTACATCTAATTCAATCAGATTTAGTAACAAAGATATATGATGAGGACTTTCAGCCTATTATCAGAAAACGAGTTAGACCAAAAATGGTTTTAGACGATTTCTTGATTTCTATGTCGTCTGTGTTTAGCTTAGCACGATTTCGATATTATGCGCTAACCAAGTTTCGCTTAACACGATTTCGATATAGGAGGGTTGACTGTATTAAGCAATGGTTTGAAAATGCATGACGGTTTTATTTTAACATTTGCTGTAATGCATCAAAAATTCAGAATTTGTTTAAATTTCACCACCCTCTTTCCATATGATGCGTAACTAAATCCTGCATAAAAGTAAACTTTCGTTGACCAAAAGATTATATACTTTAATTTATTTATTATTTTGTTTGGTTATATTCACATACGTAAAAAATATATAAAATATTTATAACTTTACGAAGCAATAGAACTTGCAGAATTCTCCTCCTCATCTCCTTCTGGTAGTTCTCGCACTAATGATAAGAGTTTTTCCAATTTTTGTATTTGCAAAGTTAATTGATCTAAATTTGGCTGTTTCTTTGGAGGTTTGCACATAACTCTCAGATTGGGAGAAAGTTTCAGCGAAGTAATAGTACCTCTGTAAAATTCAGAATTATATTAATAACAGAAAAAAGAAGAATTATATTACAAAAATTTACTTGTCATCTCCAACAATAATGAATGGAAGTTTCTGGTTGAAAGCCAAGCGTAGGAGTTTATTTTTTCTCCTTGGTACAATTGCTTGTACGCATATAGCTTTATATTTGTTGACATTCAAATCAAAAACGAAAACCTTTCCTTCCGTTGTCACAGCTGCAAACACTGTGCTGGAGTAAGGAGCCCATTTAACATCGCCTACACTTGCTCCTAAATCGAAAATGAAAAGAGGATCAGGTCTCATATCTTCCCAGATTTTTACTCTCCAATCACTTCCACAGGATGCAAAGATATCAGAATTAAATTTATTAAAATCAATTCTATATACTGAGAGATAGTGTGCATTGTACGTCATCAGATACTTAGAGCTGTAAGCTGTACTGCATTTATATATCAGCCCCTCTTCTGTTCCAACCAAAAATATCTCAGATTCTGTAGGGTGAAAAGTCATACATGTTCCACAGCCTTTCATTTTAATCTCAGTGCCATCAGGTCCTTCTACAACTACATCTTCTAGAAACAACGTGATGATTGTGGTAATTGATAGCTTATTTTGCATTAAGACCCAGTTGAACACTTTTCCGTCCGTTGATACTGAATAAAAATTTATTTCCCCATCTGGCATATCGGGTCCCCATTTTATCTGAAATTTATCATTACAATAATTTTCTATTTAAATGGCTAAGGATTATAATAACAGAATTTTTATCTGATTCCGAAAAATAATTTTTACAATTAAAAGGAAAAAGTGTTGGAACATTATTACGATCTCCAGTTAAGTATTATAACAATTTTCTTTCGTTTTGGTTTTGTATACATGAGACAATTTGTAGATTACCATATCACTGAATAACAATATTCGAAAGTGATTTGTGACCATTATCTTCTTTGTTGCGAAGAAAACAATGAATTTATCGGTAAGCAAGTAATACTCTATTCGTATTAAAAAGATTTCTGTAGTTATATATGGAGGCATCCCAGTAGGAGCTCGAGCATTTAATTAACACAGTAATGATTAATTTCATCGAAGAGTCACAGAAGTCGCTAGCATCAATGACATAGTAATGCAAAGGGTAAGATAACAGGGACTATTGATAACAAGGTAATGCAGAATGTATTGTGCTAGAGAAATTTGCGTTTTCGCAACAGAAAACGAATTCTTTACCCTCACTCAACAATTTTGAGCTGAAGACCATCACTGGCTTTCTCACTGAGCATTGCTCAATAAATTATCATTTCAGAAAAAATGATCTTCCTGAGGATGATCAATGCCAATTCTGGGTGGATGAAGATCATGCGCTTTTTTAATAGGCTCAATCTCCAGTGGTTGGCAGTAAATTAAATAGCAAGGTGAGACACACTAGTTCTGGTTTTCACTATAGTGTTATTGAAACATTTCAATTTCAAAATAATAAAACTATAGTAAATTTTAATGTCATAGATAACACATTTTACCTCCCATACAGATTCTGAATGCTTTGTATTTACTCCTTGTGACATGTACAAAGGTGTAGTGTAGTTATCTTTAAGATTATAAACAGCGACATTGCCATCGTACATCCCTAGAAGAAAAGGTATTTATTTAATAGGAGTAGTTCAGAAATTGAATCAATTGTTAACATATTACCAATGGCCAAAAGAAAGGGATATTTCGGGTGAATATCACAGCACATAACGCCACTTTCTGTCATTACTACAAATAGTCAAAAATCTCTTGTAAATTGTGTAAAAGTTTCTTGAAAAATACTTTACTTCTATAGTCCGGAAAAGATGGATTTTTTATGGTAAATAAACAAACTGCACCCTCAGAAGACTGCTTCATAAAATCATCTAGAAAACATAACATGGTCAAAAAAACATTTTACCATTAGAAACAAATAACTAACAAGATCCAAAACAGGCAGCGTAAAGATCATAATAGTGTGGATTGAAAAGCAAATCGGTCACGTTCATCTTCTTAGTTTTTTCGTAAGAAAACTTCCAAAGGGGAAGGAGAGTGCCCTCTCCATCACGGAACTCATCAGCAGGGTCTTCCCAATACCGGTAATCTTGGGCTATTTCATCATAAATATTTTGATTGATCATCCTCTCTAGAATTTGCCAGCACTTCAGATATTTTTTATTAAGTTTTTCTGTAGTCGGCTTATCGCCTTTCTTCTTCATGTCTTCCTTTTTCCCAGCCACCGCTGCTGAGGGCTAAGAAATTAACATATATATATATAATATTATTAATCTCTTGGTTGTATTTATTGCACAATAAACGTGTTAATTCGCCGTGTTAAAGCTTGCGCCCAATTTAAAAAGATATTTACCTTCTTTTCCTTTTCCTTTTCTTTACTTTGACGCGTATAGTCTTCTACATAACTGTCATATATTATCCACTGCAACACGGTAGCTCCAAACGTGGAACGAGGTGGTGGAATAGTTTGCGTTTCAACTGACTGAAAAATCACTCTGCTTAGAATTTATTAATAATGGTTATTGAAGAATTCTTACCCTATAGGGATTATTGAATGTCAAAGCAGCTCGTTCACAAAAATTAAACTGATTAATAAGCTTCCGCTTTTTGCCACCAGTTGCTACAGGTACCTGAGGTCCTTCCGCCTCTGAAAGAAGGCAACTAATAAATATTATATAAAATAAAAATCACAATACAATTTCAAGTAGACTTTGAACACGCAGAATTAAGCAACTCGTTTTATATTTTAATATTTTCATGGAATTAGCAGCTATTATAGCAGAGTATATCGACTTGACAGTTATGTTAGCCCCATCTTAACTCGGTCTGGAGAATTTCCACCATTAACAGGATTTTTTTGTTTATTCATCGTTTAATAATACAAATAATTTTACATGTGAGGAAAGCCGTTTTTGTTTGCAAAAGTATTTCTTGTGAACTCTCTTTGTACAAAGTACAAATAGGAAAGCAAACAAGAAATCAATAGAAAGAATAGAAAATGTTGGGAGGATTTATTAAGTGAAACAAAAAAAAATCAAGACCAACAGATTTCAAATATTCAAATCAATTTGCTTCACAATTTAATTGTAATTCAAATTAACACAATTTAATTGTAATTCAAATGAACACGTTGACTGCCATGGCGGTCAGCGGTGACCACTATTTAAAAACTCTCTCCGAAAGCTTTTACGCTAATTGTGGCAAGCTCAACCCCTTAATCCCTTTCCCCACCCCCACTTTCCGCCAAGGTTGCGTACAGCATCATAGAGGGTACCCTCTGAGCTTTGGCTGCACCGTACAAAAAGTATAGCTCATCGGTTTCTTCGAAAATGTTGCAAATGATGATTATAACGTCGATTCCGAATCACTTAACTGTTGCAATATTCAGTGGCCTTTAGTAATTGTTCTATTGTCAGTAGAACATTTCCAACAATTAAAAATAATATAATATATAATATCTATAGAAAAATATAAATAAATAATAACAATAATAAATAAACCCCTATTTACTTTTCAACATTTACTATAAAAAAAGATGAAATTTTATGGCATTATTTATTAGTATTTGCACAACATCTGTTTATAAACATTTGATTAATAAAGAAATTCGATCCCTAGCCAACCTAGATAAAGCCAGTTCAACTCCCCAAACTTGAGAGTTTACTGGATTTAACTCATGTAATAAACAGAAAGAGGTTACAGCTAAAAATAGACAAAAATTTGGGGCAAATGCGAAGGGATTCATACTGCGTTTCAGGTTGCCTGATTTTATATTCAAAAATAGTTTGGTTTTATGTTTCCTGCACCCATTAAGCAGCTTATGTATATTAATTAGCTGTTACTAACCTAAATTTGCGTGTCTAATTTACTCGTAATTACTATTAGTGAAGACATTTGTTGTACGTAAAAGTAATGACGTTTAAGTAATCAGAACGTCTCTTAAAAATTATTCGAAATGGTTAATAAAAATACGGTAATAAGGTCACGAAAGTACTTCAGGGAAAGAGCAATGACAGCGATTCTTCTGAGGTAATTTATGTAACCATAAATAAAAAAGTAGTTTAAACAGAACTAAATTATGCTTAGTAGGACTAAAAAAGATTGTAAACGTTCTCTCATCATTTTAGTGAAGTTCTTAACAATTTATTTGATTATTGTTTACAACCGAAAATGGACAAATTGATGAGGGATCAATATCTTAACTATTTACTTTTCGCAAAGCAAAAACTACCTTGATACTGAAATATTTAGATAGTAGTGATTCTCTTCATAGCAAGGAGCAGGTCATATGTACAATAAATAACAATTTAGCTGAATAAATACAATTTCAATATGCGGAACATTACATTTTAACTGTCGGCGCTTAGGCGCACGTCTAAAGATTTTCTCCCCTGTTATCTGATGGTTACCAGTGGTTGAGACAATTCTACTGACCAGAAATGTCATGCCAAATATTGTGGCTCACTTGCAACATTTGTCAGGTTAAAAATTTCCCAATCTCCTCTTCACTAATTTGCTTCCGCCTAAACTCCAACGTTTGTAACGCATAGAACCAATAATGCTAGAGCTGAATTATATACATATGCTCAGAATGTGAAAACAAATCGATTTAAACATGTCCGTCTGTCCGTCCGTCCGTCTGTATACACGATAACTAGAGAGAACGAATTGAGCTAGAAGGCTGAAATTTGGTAGATTTAGATTTAGATTTGAGTTTGAAAAGTGGGAAAATACCCCCGCTCCTTCAATTGGCCGCCATATTGAAGTTTTGGATTATTGGGCATAATTCAAAAAGGGAACAATGTACAGCTCTCAAATTTAGTAAGGAGTAGCTTTACGAGGCGCTTAACCAACAAAATGAAAATAGCTCATATTTCCCCACTCCTTAGTCGGGCCGCCATATTGGATTTTTGAATTATTGGACATAATTCGAAGGGGAAGCAACCTATCACTTTAAAAGCTTGTACAGATAAATTTTTTGAGATTCCAAGTCAGGAAAACAAAAATAAGCCATGTCCCCCACTCTTTGTTGGGGCCGCCATATTGAATTTTCAGATTATTAAATGGTTTGGACGAGTTTAACGAATGAATATCACCACGACACAGTGTCTCTTAAAAAACTCTGACTCCAGAAAGCGAAAAAGATCTCATTACGTGGTTTTGAATACTAAAGCGAAGCAATCCGGTAAAAAGAGAGTCTGCTATATCTGGTGTTATTGTTTTAAAATAGTACCAATGTAAAATGTATCTCTAATTGTGTCATGTTTTTTTTTTTAATTTTTAAGTAGTGCAAAGAATTTATATTGAAATTTCAGGTACGTCAGCATATTTTCAGTTACCGTAACTCTGTCTGGGTCTCGTTATGTTGTAAAACTACTTGAGATAAAAATATATTTAAATGAATTACTGAAGGAAAACACGATACACAGATTTCTTTGGCCATCTGAAACATATGACATGCAAAACTGTTTTCATCTTGATTTGTTTATGTAGCATTTATAACTTAAGTTTGTATTTAATAGGTTACACTTCGATATGGATTCTTATTAGATTCATGCAAAAGTTCTGCAAGTATCGAAAATATCACTTTGTACTGATATATCACTCTGCATGCACTCATGCTATGGATAAGAAGATTTTAATGATTTAATAAAAATGCAAAAGCTGTCATATTATACAAGTTATTTATAAGTAGCATGTATTTTGAAATTATTTACCTTTCTCAACTTCGCCTTCGCCGCCCTCTCCACCTTCACCTTCTTCACCTTCACCCTCACCTTCAATTATTTCTTCACCTTGCTCTTCGGCCGTCTCTTCAATTTCACTTTCGACTACTTTTTCTTCTTCTTGTCCTTCTTCAGCTTCAATTTCTTCCTCCTCGTCTTCTTCGCCCGCAACTGGAGTTTTAGAGATTTTCCGCTTCTCCTTAGATTTTGTTTTCTGCTGCGCCATTATAAGACCTTTTTGTATTCATATGATTCACATGCAAAATGAATTTTTTCAAAGATCAAAAAGGTGTAGAGATATGCTTAAAGCTGTGCATAATTTTATAGGTACATATTATAAAAGATAAAAAAAACTGCTAGACTTTTGCAAGCCAAATTTAAAACTTACGCTTGTAATCACTCACCTTCTTCACCCATTTCTGCAATCTGGGCTTGTGCTTCTGGAGACTCTATATGAAGGGCAGTACCTTCAAAACTAAATAGGGTGACTGTGTTACTAGGTGGGGGGAGCTGATTAAACCAAATTTAAAAGTCTACTATTTTAGTCAGCATATTTTACAGCAAAATAGTTTACCAAGATATATTCCCCTTCTGCAAAGCTGTATATGACCAGATTTTCAAGTACATTTGTATTTTTGGGAGTTAGAACTTTGGAAATTTCTTCATTTAGCTCAGCCTCTGTTAGATCCAGTTGATCGTCTGGTTTTAAAAGTTGTCTGGATTTCATCCATGCTTCAAAATCATCAGCCCCAGCATCGCCTGCATCTTTTCCTCGTGAATGTGAAGCCTTCGTGGTTATCTAACGAAATGTAAGTTATTATATTTTAAATTCGTTCTACATAAAGCAAGCTACGTGTCAGATTTTGAGTGTAATATCTCAAATAAAATTACATGGTAAATTTTTTGTACATATGAGTATTAATTGCTGCAAACATTTGGTAAAAATGTCTACCTTGCAAAATCGGATCAAATGCACACAACGGGTGCATTCACATCCACAGATATATAAAAATTATATAGGGGCAATGTAGCAACCGTAAGTCACTTTAACTATTTCTCTACAATTTGTCTGTATGGGCAATTTGTATTTATCCACTACAAATTGTGAGGTACACATTTTCTTTTTAGAAAAGAGGTAATTAATGAACTGTAAACCTTAGTGGGTACACAGCGAATCGTAGTCCAGTCACTTGTCACAGTGAACCAAGTAAATCTACAGTGAATTATGGTGATATTACTGGAAAAAAATTATATAAGCGATTTAATTTATTCAGAAATAATATACAATAAGGAATGTCTATGACATTTATAAAACATGCAATATTAATTCCAAAATAAACAATAGGTACTTCAACAGTTTAACATAAAATTAATTATAAGGAACAACTCAAACTAGTCATAAGAGATCAAGTTAAAAAAAAAACTAAATCAATAATATAAAAACTTTTTAACGAATGTTAATCTGTGAAAAGTCAATAGGAAAGTAACAATAAGATTGTTGACATATCGTAACACCGCCAACGTTGGGTTTTGCCAGAATATAATAGGTCTGTTCTCTTACTTCTGGAAGTAAAATTTCCCGCATTTTCCTTATTTATGTAGCATCAGCGTATTACCGAACGTAACAATCAGGACACGGGCGATCGGTTACTGAACTAGGTAGAAAATCCTCATCGGTAAAACTATCTCCATCAAAAGGACAGATTCCAGTTTTCTTGAATGCATTGGTACTCTTTTCTGAAGTCACGGCTTTGGTGAATGCTACTCCAATTAAGTTTACCTACATCATATATAGAAGCAGGCTCAGCATCCACGATTCCATCCAGTGTTATAGAAGGTCTTAAAAGGTGCAAAGACACCTGTACTTTTGATGACGTATGTGGTGGTAATGATAGGTGCGATTCGTGGCTGTCCATTATCAATACAGATGAGTAATCCATAGAACTACTTGCATGTTTAATAATCGTGGAAGAATCCAAAACACACTGGGAAGTAGATTGGGTTTTGTGATTTGTTTGTGTTAGTAAGCACTATACATTCCATGGAGTCGAATTTTATTTTTCACAAAATATTCATAACCAGCCATTTATGCCACACCCAAAAGTACCAAAATATCCAATTCCAGAAAGTACTAATTCCGAGAGTTAACTGAACCTAGCTTCCCACTCACGAGCAATTATTACAAAAAAAAAATTAATAAAAATAATAAATATTAATTTTCGATAAGGATTCTTTTGAACTTATTTTATAAAAGGGATATTAAAAAGTAATTTGTTTCTTAAAATAAAAACTAAATATTTTCAACATTTCCTACTTTCTAGATCTTATACTTTTTATACATTACGACTTTTTCTTATTTTCCAAATTACTTAAGTTTCTCGCTTCGTGTTTTGGATTTCGTTGCGCACTCCACTGCAACTCTATTTCCAAAATAATTTGACACTATTGAAAATTAGTTTTCTGATTTTATTAGGAAGATCGAAATAAGGTTTCAAATTTTAAACGCAAAAGTCATGGTTGTTAGAAATGAGGTTTATTTGGAAATTAATTAAATTCAAGAACTTTCCTATTTTTAACACTATTCTTAGAATAAAATTATAATATATAATATAATCAGAGCCCTAGAACGAGAACAAAATATGTAACAGAAAAATATAATTAAGGGTACTTTTAAATGTTAATATACTTCAGTGCTACATATTATGCAAATTAATACATGTGATGCCTAAAAAAATTTCTCCAAAATTTTCATATGTACACTACAGTACAGTGTAGAAAATAAAATCAAAATCGTGCTTTACTTTACATCACCACGCATAGCCAATAAATCCGCCAATCATAGTATACTCCAAACTGATCCAGCAGCACTGAAGTTATGTCTCACAATAAAACTCAAATTTTACTCTAACCTTGTCATCATCATCTTCTTCATCTCTATTTACATTATTTACACTATTCACTAGTTTATCATTGCTGCTAGCATCACCCTCTGAATGGGCGCTTGGATTGTTATCCATGGCTGGCAAAAATTCAAATTCAAGTGAATGTGATCAGTAGTTTTGCTACATATGAAATATGCCACATCTAAATATCAGTGCGAAACAAACTACTATGTACTTATCTATACCGAATTCACTAGCCTCCACATCTTGACTACTAACAAGTTAAAGAGATACTGATTGCTTGTCTACACCAAATTGTGGTCTTTGCAAAATGTAGCAGAAAGCAGAAGGGGCCCCTGAAACATTAGTAAACATGCGACACCAAAGCTATTTGCAATAAAACGAGGAAGAGCTAGCTATCAACAACCTTTGCATGCTATATATAAAAAAAAACAAGATACCTACCGCAAATTTAGCAGCTGTATGCGGCAACTTACTGTATGTCAGCAACAGATCCTATATTAAGACACACGAAACAATACAGTTTGCTATAATTGGAATATTTTATCTTGTACGATATTATATCAAATACCAAAAACAAACACAGCACGACAATTTCGTACGTTATGAAGTATAGACCTACATGGGACATGGGACATGGATTATATTGCGGGTAAATTTCCATTCTAATTTGCATGAAAGATTTCAGAAATGTCGCGTTATCCTGTCGTTTACATAAATATTAGAAGACAACAGGGTAGAGCTATTTACCATGGGTAGACAAACTTTAACTGTGCAAAGGTTTCTTTGAAATTCATTTAAAAGTTCAATTTCTTTTTAAACAGTAGTACTCCGTCGTGACTTGGGGTTGGGGCTAATGAGTTAAAAGCATTTTTCCATATTTTCCAGAGTCTTTCGGAATGTATGGGAATTTTAATGGCATAGGACACGAAAAGGTAATTTTAATAGTTTGGTACGGTATTCATGGGTTCTTTTAGATTGGTAGATGTACGAACACCTGAATTGCGTTCCTTTGAATGATAGGTATAGGACGTTTATTCGCGAAAGTATTTCAAAGGATCACTGAAAAATTCCGTAGTACATACTTTTATTGCAATAAAACTTCTTCCGCAATTTATTAAAAGCGTCGAATTTCGAAAGGGCCGAAGTTGAGCAATAATTTATTTTTTTTTGCGCATTTATAAAAAGATTGTTAGGTAGAATTTAATAGGAAATCTTTGAATAAAGCTTATAGAGTCCCTGAGCACATACGACTCTATTGTGATTATCGAGTGTCGACTGTCGATTGAAACGGAATGGTTAGAAAAGCCTAAATTAAAAGTTGTGAAAATCCTGTTGTTATTGATTTCATTTAGTGATCATAAAAGGATTCGATTCTCTAGGCTTTTCTAAAACTGTTTAAATTTATTAAAGAGTCGATTCCAACCGACAGTCGACAATCGATAATCACAATAGGACCATAGATTCTTCTAATTCATGCTAATTCTGGGGACTATGAAAAAAATAAGTATACAATTTACGTAGGTAGTTTTAGTAAAATATGGAGAGAACAAACTAAAGGTCAATTTACATAGCAGCAACATGTTTTTTTACTGAAAACCTGAACGAGATGGTTTTATTGATTGATGATATGTATAAAAAAAGGACAAAGAATGAAGGGGAAAGAAAAATTATATTTCAGCGGGGAAATTG
>QYTT01084467.1:58417-75167 GCA_006980735.1 Dasypogon diadema
TATATATAAGTATACACGTATATATTAAGTCTACTCTCCATCCGTCTTACGAATTTTCGATCAGGTCACGTGTCCCTGACGCGAGTTTAACATTTTTTACCCATTACAAAAAAAGTGTACAACGCCGCTAAAGAAGTTTTCACTTCAAAAAAATCTGGTTACACGTTATATCTGCTGATATATTGGCCAGGATTTTGTCTTTATCCACTGGCGGGCCAGGGATTCAGACAATCCTTCTCTGCATTCTTTAAGTACTTTCTTAGAATCCCTGACTGTTGTCTAAATCTCAGTATTTTCAAATCTCTACTTCATGCCAGTGGTTGAATACTTAACATTCTATTTAGGAGATTATCTGGGAAGGATTCTAACTCGAGTGATATTTTCGTGCTCCAAATTAAGGAAATAAACTTAAACTGATTTTACACAGCCTAAAATCAGGCCACATCTTGTAATTCTAATGGCACCTTAGACCATAAAACAAAGAGTGCCTTGTCCTCTTTGTATACGTATAAAATATCTTTTGCTTCTGGTTAAAAAATGCGGAAGGGACAAGAGTGTTTACCCTAAGATGACATGTTCCCCGTAGAATTCCATAAGCAAAGTTGTAAGATTCCTTTGGGAGGGTTCAATAACTTTCAAGAAATTGTTAAAATTACGTTGTTTTTTTAAAATATTTTCTAGATTTCCTTAAAACCGGAAGTATTGTATAGATTCCTTGAAAAGTCACTACTATTCATAATTTCATCAAAATATAAGGAGCGTACATCGTAACTCTTCCCCAAAAGTTTCAAATTTTACCTACGTCATTTGAGAAAATACCACCAATACTAATGCAAGCACTCTACCAACCCTAGAAGAAAAAAACTGACAGTTTTTACCTTTTTGTCTCGTCCTCTTTGTTTTATGGTCTAAAAATGACACTTATGCGAATCACTCATTCCGTTCTTAATGATGGGGAACAGAAGCATTCATTACATTCAAATTCACATTACAAATCAATAACTTTCAAATCATGTACGTACGTAGTGTAGTCCAAGGCATAAGGCAGAAGGACGGGTGAGAGACGAAAAAGACAGTGGTTATTTTTCGATATATTCTCCCTTTATTTCAACACATTTTTTAATAATTGCTTTAATACCATTACAATAATAGTCTGAAAATTTGTCTCCAAAATGCTGCCTAAACGCCTCATGGATTTCTTCAACGGAGTTAAACATCTTTCCCGAAATACTGCTTTTAGTTTAGTAAATAAAAAATAGTCACTTGAGGGCCAGGTCTGGACTGAAAAGTCTTTAACAGCAGCCTTTGAAATAGCAACAGTGTGTAGGGGCGCATTATCGTGTAAGAGCAGTACTTTTCAGGACAGGTTTTTCTCTCCTTTTCTAGACAATGGTTTTACGTAACTTTCGTAGAGGTTCAGCATAATATGTTACAATTACAACGGTATTACGTTCCTTGAAGTACAGCAACAGAATACCTTCAGTATCCAAGAAAACTATTGCCATTACCTTTCTGGTGCTTTGTGTGACCTTCGCTTTTTTCGGCACTGGGTTTTCCGGGCTGTCAGATCGAACCACTCATAAATATTTCTAAATTTTAAAAATTCGCCTCGTTAACTTACCAACCTCATCTTCCCTATAGGGTTGTCCCCTGACCTTAGGCAATACCTTACAAAAAAGGCTTCAAAAATTTTCCTACTTTCTGTGGAATTTTCACAACAAATTGAAATTTCTTTTTATGAAACTCCCACTCGTTCTCATAACTCGATTAAAATAAAAAAAAATTATGCAATTTTTGATGTAATTTGAGGCGGATGCTATTTTAATGAAAGCTTTTGCAAGCAGAAATCAATTTTAACTAATCAGAAGATATGTTGGAAAACTCAATAAAAGTAAACTAAATAAAATCAGTACAGTTCTTATCATTCAAAGCATTTAAATTTCTGGGGTTTGAAATAACATCACACTCAATGATTTTAAAAACTTGAAACTCTATAAATTCATTGTAACGCATACGTAAGAACAGTATCTGTATCTATAAGTTTATTTAATCACAAAATTTATAGACAATAACTTACCTTGCAAGGTTTTCTACATCCCAATAAGAAAAGTCAAAATATCGGCTTTCATACTTGTAACCCAAGGCTGCGGGTTGAAATTCAAAATGAAGAGCTACAAGATTCTGAAATTCTCCAAGTATTTCCAAGTCGATGTGATGACAGTCCTCGAAAGGATAATTATATATTTTATAATCCACCAAGTTCGGATCTTTTTCTATACTATACTCTTGCAAAGGTACTAATTGCGTTATTGTAAGTTCCTTGACGCATTGAGAGATTTTCTGAGCCAGTTTTTTCATTCCTAAATCGTCCCATTCTTCAACGATGGCATTTTCTATCAACTCCCTAAATTTCTCTTGCACCGCTAGACATTTCCAATCTTCGTCCACGCTGTTAGTCTTTAGGTAAACTAATTGTTTATTTTTGCACGTGCCTAGAAATACTCTTTTCCAATATACATCTATGTCTAAGTCGAAAATATCTTCAAGTGGAAAATTAATATCAAGTTTTTCACCAAAACATGTTCGTAATTCTCCTTGTATTCTGGGGTCTAAGTTTCCACCCTCAAATGTTTTCATGACGACATCCAAGCAAAGTTCAGAAAGTTTGGGAACTTGATATAAAGGACGCTCCTTTTCATCCATAAACCATTCCGCAAAAAAGTTTCGATATTTTTCACTTAACAAGTTTTCCACTTGATGTGATGGTTTGTAGACCCTGTAAACGGGTGTTATGATTGGATCTTTAGGAAATCTCATAATTGGAAGGCTTTCAAAAGAATCTCCCACAGATCTCACATCTTCTTCTTCTGCTACTTCTTCTTCAACCAAGACTAAATCTTTTTCACCCAATTTTTGTATATATTCTTCTTCAGCTCCCATTTCCTCTTCTATACCCTCTTCACCCATTTCATTCTCATCTGCACCTTCCATGGTAAAAACCGTTTTAATGAATTTACCAATAATCACTAAAATCAAATAATTGCAAATTGGGGGACGTGACAGTTATGACTAACGAAGCTATAGCTACTAACCAGATTTCAAATTTTACAATCAAACATTCATATCTTCCAAACCTTCACGAATTCATCAAAATCCTGATTATTAGGAATCTGCTGAAATTGAAAGCTCTGAATCGCAGTGATATCGAGACCACAATTTTGACCGGATGTTTTCAAAAGAGATCAGTGTTTTCACAATGGATACCCTTTATAGGATTTGACTTCCCTGTTCAGTTTAGGAGATTTCAGGACGGTTATTCTAAACATATCTCACAAACAGACGTTAAAGTTGGATGAGATTGTCTAGAGAGGGGACTCCTTCTCACGTGAACGATTTTACGTACCTCGAATCTCACCAAGCAGTCTGCCATTACCAGGACAGAAATGAAAAATTTGTAACGTCGTCGTTTAGAAAGAGACACCTTAAGTGGATTATGAGAATTGCATAATATAAGTCGCGGGCAACAGCTAGTCGTCAAAATAAATTGGGGAAGCGCATGATGAAGATGATGTTGATGATGAATATGGATATGAATATTGTTACATCTTATCACAGTTCTAATTTTGATCTGATTCTTACCGAAATTAAACTTTTTCCACCTTTATTATACACCTTAAATCAAATTCAAATTAAATCAAAGACTAAATATAGATTATTATAAAATAAGTGAAACTACAAAATTTAACATTTCTCAGTAGTTTTATTACAAAAAAGTATACAAAATCTATACGTTTATATTACTGCATCTAAGTTATTCTTACAGTTACTACTTAATGCTCATAAAACTTAAATTAAAAGTTGCTTAGTAAAAATATACATTGCATAGGCTTCAAATGGATAATCTCCTTGTTTCTTTGGCTTTATAATAAACTAATTTGACCTTTATGTATTCGTAAAATATTTACAAGTGCACGCTTTATTACATTTACAATTTATCATAAAACATGCAAAGTTCTTGTATAAAAAAATTTACTTGAAATCATTGCTTAATCACACGTAGCGATATCCTTTTCATTTATCGACCAAAGCTACAGGCTATACAGTGTCAAGCCGTACATTCCACATGCGTCTGAAAATCATGACAGGAATTTGAGGCAAGCATACGCTTATTATAAACAATACTGGTCCGAAAAGTAAAATCAAAATTAGCCAAAAGAAGAAGATCCAAAGTAGAGATTCCATTAAAGAGCCAAAATACTTAAAAAACTAATTCCTTGTATAAATAACACCACAATTTTGTAAACGCATCTTTTCTAATGACTATAGCAGGTACATCTATGAACGCCACCTGAAAAAATAAGAAAAAAAATAACTTAATAAAAATAGTAAAAAATTTAATAAATAATAAGACCGTAGCATATTTCCAGTACACATTTAAATGGTGTATTGGAAATTTAAATAAGTACAACGTAAATATTGTTTATTTCATTTGTGTACAGAATCTTTTTTTCTTAAACAGAAACGTAATGCACGTTAACCAAAATCAGACTTTAATAAAAAGAAGAGTACACAGAATATTCAGGAGGATTCAAAACTAAACTGAATAAGATTTAAAAAACATCTCTTTTAGAATTAGAAGGATATCTCTCTTTATTAGCTTAAACGAAATCCTTGAATCCTATTTATTGGCTTTCACTTCTACACATATGCTTCATATATTTGTTTTTCTGAACTACGAACTATTTCAAATACTCTTGATTACTGCGAATCTCCTTCCATTCGACAGATTAAACTAGTAATAAATAAATTAATAATGTTTCCTTGACTTATAGCAACGAAGAATATTTTTAATATCATATTTGTTATTAAAATTTAGACGCAAAGAAATATAATAATTTATTGGGTTTAAGTTTAGGGTTCAGGAAGTCCAGTTTTGTACAATTTATCTCAGCTTGGCAAAGAATTTTTTCCCAAATTAGGCTGTCTTTCCATAAATCGTATCAAAATATTCCTTAGAAATATTAGTTCTCAATCTAAAATAAAAAATATAATCAAAATTTGCTTCTTTTTTAGTATATCTTTTTTCCATTTTGGGCTTGAATTTTTCTTCCATTCAATCAAAAGAAACTCATCGAGCAAACACTCGATGAAAGCTGACCCGAAAACACTCGACATTGAGTTGGCAAATGCAAATTTCTCGATTTTGACTGCTTCTGTATTCGAATCGAGTTGCTAAATATGAAACCCAGGGCTCTTATTTAGAATCTTGACTTTTGAGATAATGGCAAAATAAATAATTCTGGTTTCAATCAACCGTGTCAACATAGAAAATGAGGTCCAAAATTTCAACAGAGTAAAATTACTTTAAGAGTATAAAGTGGAACTTCCGTAAGTTACGAACCTAAATAAAAAATATATTTTACGGGAACAAGTAAAGTGTTTTTGAACTCGATTTTGTGCATTATATTTAAATTTCCTATACAAATCGTTGAAAAATATTTTTGTGAAACTAATGGTGGAATTTTTCGTCAATGAGTGGAGTGTTACACAAAAAAAAGAACACCTACTCGTAATTCAGATTATTTTTATAACTAGATATAGATTAATAAAACAATTCACAGACTCTATATAATTCATGCAGTTTTGCATCTTTCCAATTAGCATTTATATTATATGATTATCTTATAATTTAAATTATCATAAAAGTAAAGCAGATAATCTAATTTGACGGATCGTTATAAAAATTGTATATATATTTACTAAAGCAACGCGACTTTCTAGGTTTAAGTCGGTCTTCTTTTCCATCAATAGTGAAATTTGATTAGTACGTAATTGCACTTTTATCACCTGAACAGTAACATTGCAGTAACTTCTTGGCACACTTGATTGGAACTGACTTACTAACGATGATGATTAAACTCTATATAAATCTATTATACACTTCGAGCCCGGGCAAATAAAATTACAAAGCAATTTAAAGAACAGTACATTAAAGTTGCTCAAGGTGGACTGCTGCAGTTTTCCAATGAATACGACTCCCTTCATAATAGGACAACCGGTTTCAAGTTGAAAGAGACTACAAGTTGGGTTATGCTAACCATATCGTCTACACAAATCCATATAAGAATGCAATAGTGTTACTCAGATATTTTCAAAACAAAGAAATTTAAGGTAAACACAATTAGTAGATGGCAGATGCACATGCCTAGGATATTTGGAAATTGTTTCCATAATATTTTTGCTTGAGTGCTTTAATTGAATTAACTAGTTTTACTGATTGCTACTATAGTTTCGGTATTTATCAATTAGGAAAGAAAAATCTGAAACCTTGAAATGCTTTTGGACTTAAATTCAAGCGGCTTCCGGACATGCTGTGGAATATGAATATCGAATGAAAAAAATCCTATTTTACTTTTAAATGATTACAGCAGGAAGATATCAATTTGATTTCCATAAAGTTAACTTCTCATCTGTAACATGAGGTCATCCCAAGAATAATGGATGAACTTTAATGCAACAAAAAATATCCAGCTAATATTTTGCAATATTAATTCCAAATTTTCAATTTACCATTTCAAGTTTTTTCACGACTTCTGAATAGTTTTTTCAAGACTTCTGAATAGATAGTAACCCAATAGATAGACAGATAGATAGATAGATAGATAGTACTATAGTAGCCTAATCAATCTCATTGGTTTTTAACATCTAATTGTGTGATCGTAGCTTAAATTTTGTGGTATAATAAGGCTAACAAATCTTGTGTATTTACCTGATAAATAAATAAATAAAATAATATAAGAAAACTTTTAAAAACAACTCTTTTATAAATGTACTAAAAAGAGAAAAATAATTTTTTTCCTTATAATTTTTTCCCAGTTATTTCTTTTTACATCTACTTCTAGAGGTAATTCCTTGCTGGGTTTCATTAAATGCTGGTCCAGGGAATTCTCTGACCCTCAGGTTTCCTTAACATTATATAACTCGTTCGTTTTCGACCGCTTCTTGAACCTGCATCCCACGTTTGGAATTCTTCCTACGCTGTCCACATCGTATTGAGTCGGTTCAGTGGAGTGCAGGTTCATTAGATTTGCGCTTAAGGACCTTCCGTGCAACGACCCTATGATTCTTCCGCCGTATCGCGAACGGCTTAACCTTCTTGGTATGGCTTCCTTGGAGGAGCAGCGTAGGGTTGCCGATATAGTTTTTGTCCACCAGCTCCTGAATTTTAATATCGACTCTTCGGGGCGGGGCTCCATTGTAGGATATCGTTCAGGACTAATGTCCTGTCCCCCTTTTGAATATTAATTTCTCTAGAACTAGCATGAGCCCATTAATTGCATGTGTATGGCGGTTAATTGTGTCGCGGTGCACTTCGATTTAAATGTGTCTAAAACTGTAACTGAAGTGTCGAAAATTTATGACTACTCGCTGTAGTGTGTGTGCCAGACAAGTCGATCGGCACACTGATCATGTTCAAGTTGACTTGCTGCAATCGAAACACTTTTTTAAATGTTTGTGTTCACTATGGTGGTTCCATTTTTCCATTTTGTGTTCAATTAATTTGTTTTACGTTCAACTAAAACCAATAATTTCCTTGTACCGCATTATAATTGCCTACGGTCCAAAAGGTTATTCTTTGCTCATGTCAGCACGCTTTGAAAGGTGACATATAATATAGTCAGCAGAAATAAAGTCAATTGACTTTATTTCTCAAAAAATGGAAATAACATTAATTCCACGAAAGATGGAAATAAAGTCAAAACTTTTCTTAAGTGGATCCGATCAGAAAAAATTTCAATTCTCGTTCAAAAAATTTGTATTCAAAGAAGATACCTATCTCTCGTAGATTTTTTTAATTAAGTAATAAATAATGAAAACAACTTAATTTCTGATAACGAGGATAATGACACACCAGATCTATGGCAAGACGATAACGAGGAAAACGTAGAAGAGGATAACAAGAAATTTATACAAATAACTGAAATTTTGATATGCGTTTTGTGTGCTTGTAATCCAAGACAAATACTATTATAACCATGTAATCATTTCAAAATCTGTTTTGAATGTTTGCAGAAACTTAATGAAAAGTTTATTGCAAACAAGAACTCTATTTTGTGTCCATATTGCAAGCAAATTGTTACCAACTCGGTACAAATTTCTCAATAAATAAATGAAACTATGCTTTACAATTCCGTCTTTATTATAGTAAAAGACCTACAAATTTATTTCATTTTGATTTTTTTCCATTGCATTTTGGAAATAGTGTGAATTATAAATGGAAATAAAGTCAATTGGCTTTATTTCCGTTGACTTTATTATACGTCACCGCTTCGAAACTCTCTTCCTGTTGTTGTTAAACGGATAGGTGCCATCGGAGTTTTTGGGTATTCTTTGTTATTTTTACTTGTGTTTTTCTTTTCTCCCGTTATATTTCTTAATTTATAATTAATTATTAAATGCTTTTGCACATGACTAAAGATTTGTATCTTATATGTATTAGTATTGTTTATCATAATAAATTGAAGTGGATTGAATTCAAAATTACGAATTCAGCAGAAAGGAGAGGCGATGAATATTTTAAAGACGCTCCTAAATAATAGAAGGATACTGAGAAATAATATAAGAATTTTAGTCCTTAATCGATTCTTTAGCTTTAAACCGCACGACTTCTGGACCACCTCTGGGATATTCTGTTTCGTACACAAGGTTTTAACTACGTACAAAATACTTTATAATAATGGCGTATCATAATTCATATGTTATCGAAAAAAAAATTGCTCAAGCATAAATGCCCTGTTTTCTTATCAAAGAAATTTTAGCTGAAGAAATAGTATTTCCTAATCAATCAGTAACAATTTAAAGTCTAACATTATATGAAAGAAAAAGCGCAAGTTGTAACCATTAATGTTTACTGGAGCTTACTTATATCCTTGAACATTGCGATAGTCCACAAATGCATTAAATTATCTAGGAAATATATTATTATTTCTGCTGTTATCTCTTTTGCTATCAGATTTGCGTTTTTTAAATTATTTGTACTTAGTAAATTAGATGAATATTAGATAACAATCAAGACAACGTACTTGATTTTAGAAGAATAACGTAGGAGTAGAAGTAGACTCTTAAAATTGTTACTTTTAAATCTAAATGGAATGACATCGATGTACAAACACTTGGAGAGCTTTGACAGATAATAATTAATAATGTAGGCCCCCAAACGAGAACATTCGTAAAAAATTCCGAAACTTATCTTCATAAAATGAACGTGATAAAGTTAATAAAAAGAACAAAAATTTGAAGTAATATTCGTTCTCTCAGTATCTTGACCTATGATCAAAAAATAAATTTAAGTCACAAAAATTAAGCAGTTTTCTACCCCACTAAGGGAAGTATACGAGACTTGCAAGTGCCTCAAGTCTGTTAAGATTATTTTCTAATTTCACTAAATTTTTTTAACTAATAAATAATACATCAATGTCAATTATCTTTAAAATAATATTTTTTTCATATAAATAAATTTAAATATATTTTTATTATCTACTTACATTATGTAGAAGTAGGCGTCACTATCCTTTCTTTTCAAATCACAGGCCATTTTGCCATCACTACTATTGGAACAAGTGGAAACATCTGAAGCAACACTAGAAACGCTATCATTTCTTGTTCTAGGGGTAACGCTAGGTATTCGAAACTTTTCTGCATTGATTTCCGGTTGCCGTTGAGCCCCAGTCTTAGCGGTTCCAAAGAATGTTTTCAGGTTATCCATAATTTATACAGTGTGAACGTGCAGTGACAAGAAAAACTAGAATAACAAGAAAAGGCGTGTTAATTTTAATTTCACAACAGCACACGAAGAACTGGCTTTGATAATTAACAATAGCTTAGAAACAGCTTTAAAATGTTTTCATAATTTTTCTAAATTTATACCTCTGCGATAACGCCATAGTATTTTATCTGGCAGTAACTTTGTTGTTTCTTCAACCTGGTGAAATGTCAGAGTGCCAAAGCACTTTGTGTATTGTAAACAACACTTCCTTGTATTTGGTTTTCTTATCAATTTTCCATAACTTCAATTGACTTAGTGACTTACATTGCACCAGCTAATTTATGGCATTTAAAATGAAGTTTATGGCTCGAAGTATGTCACAAATGTTCACGGTTAATCAAATGATTGGCTATGAAAATTTCCATATTAAGTGGCGCGAAAATTTGAAAAAACATAAAAGTAATAATAGTAACTAGATTTAATGCCAGTGGAATGGTTTAATTGGCCGTTTCTATATTTCTATTCATCTGAAGTGAAAGTAGACAGTGGACAAAACTTATTAGATCTGTTTGATGAGCCACTGTCCAGATTAGTCTGGATAACTTTGTACAACTTCATGAAAACTGTCAAGGGCACACGAAAACTACTTTTTACGGACTTAAGAATCGACCAAAAATCCTTGCTGCCATTAGGGCAACCAAATATCCTAGATCTAATCTTCTGGTCGAATTGGAACTTGGCTTGGCTATTGATGGAATTGCACTTTTTCCTAAAAAAGCCGCTTTTTTATTTTTTATAGCCGATAGTCCTCCTAGAGTACCTACTCTGTAAAGCATTAGTTCTTATTTGGCTTAAGAATTTTATAGGTATGAGAGATAAAGGCGTACATTTCGAATTAAATAATATATTAGCTAACGCTTCGCAACAGTACTCTACATTTTTTGAGACAAAACAATCTGTCCATTTAATTTCTTTCAGAAGAAAGTTTGGTTGAAATGCCATCCTAATCCCTTGGTGGATGCTGAATTAGACCCTATAAATTCTGATGTCAATTTTTTTATCAATCACATGCAATGATGTAAAATATTTTTTGCGTCACTACATTAACCTCCAATTTACTTCACCGGATTTTTGGCAGTAGTAAAAACTGATTTGTCAAGGAGATATAACTTAAAATATTATTAAGATGGACAAAAATGTATTTTGAGGTATTTTTGAAAAAAAGAAAGTACAGTATTTTAAAAACATTTAAGATAACTCGATTTACTAAGCCACAAGTAACTGATTTAAGCTACAGATTGTTTTCGTTCAAAAAAGTAGAAATGAAAAGTAAAGTAGATTACCAACGAAAAAAGACGATATGCCGAAAATTTCTCTATGAAGGCTCAAATAATATCATCTAATAAAATAATATTGAGCTTCCCACACATTTCCCTCTTCTCGTAAAAAAGGATGCGTAAATAGCACCACGCACGAAATTTGTAACTGCTAATAATGGTAGTTCGTTTTAAGATTAGAAATTCAATGTAAGATTATTAGCTCCTGTAATGAAATGTTGGTAGCTATTGCAATCACATCACTTACTAGTAAGTGTTTTCAGTTATGCAACAATGTAACCGAAGTTAGTAATGCTTTTGCTCACAAACTTTTCAGTATTAAATGCGATATCTTTAAATGGTGCATAGTAAAAATGCATGAGTCCGGTGTACTAAAAAACGTTTACTAAACAAAACGTGATGTTCACATGTCCACAGCATGTGTGCAAAGCAGTCAGGTTTAAATGATAATCATAGTGACATAAAAGATAAGGGGGTACATGCTTTAAATTCAGAAATATTAAGTAAAAATTCTTTACATTAGGCGGGTACAAATACACAACGATGGCAAAAATCTAAGTTGCCTAATTCCAGCTTAGATGTGTCGTAACAATGTATAAGTAATAGTAATAGTATAACTTTATTTCTTGAAATTCTGATCTATATTATGTAATAACAATGGAAATCAATATTGAACATACGCAGTACTATCACAAGAAAATTGAAAGCTTCTGAAGTTGAGTGAAATTAGCAAAAATACTAGTAATAATGGTCGTAACAATCATTGACTTATTCGATCAATCAGGCAACATAGCAGGCTCTTGACGTTCAAACCAACTATCTCAATACTCATGACCCATTGTGTTACGCTAAACTGCAATCAGATGTGCTTCTATAGTTTTGAACACGGAAAAATATTGCGGAAGTATATTATTAGCTGTGTTTTTTGCACAAGATCCATACAAATCTCAATATCCGGATCTTACTTAGACACGTAATTGCAACAACAACACAAGATCCCGATCTTTATACAGATTTTGGATCTGGATCTTTAAAGGACTGGAAATTAGTACTAACTCTCACATGCAGGTGCATCATTCTAGTCTTAGATGTTAGTACTACTTGGTATCAAACTCAGAGATTGGTCTTAACAGTGAACAAACATGTTGTTTGTGTTTCTTTTGTAACTCTTATCATTTTTGCTCGAGCTACGACTGAATACTCTTGTTGTATATGTTCGCTGCTAAAAACTGTGGATTAAAATCAGCGTTAGCTTAGGTCAAGCAAGTGCTTCCATCTTTTGTTTACTCCCAAAAATTACAAAAATTACTTTCCTTCATTTCGAGAATTTTGATCTTGATAAAATTGAAATTATTAATGAAAAACAACGTTATACGACTCGAGTACGAGAGATCATAGAAGATCATTGTGAGATATCTATAGGTTTAGATATGAAAGTTAGTTTGCAGTTTGAGTCCGGCATAATTATCGGTTATAAAATGAATCAATCAAATTTACAATTCCAATTCTGGTCAATTGCATAAATCAATTGAAAACGATCTATTTTTGAATAAATATCACCGGCAATGAATGTTGGATTCTTTATAGCAATGTAGTGTGAAAATGTGATGCAGACAAAGTAAGAAACCATTATTGGTTTCAAAGTAAGAAACCATTATTGGTTTCAAAGTAAAATTTCATTGGAGAAGGTAGTGCTGCGAATATAGTAAAACCATAGAGAAATTTTGGCTCTTATTACTAAATCAAATGTTCCATTCGGATGTTTACTACTCACAATTGAACCAATTTAAAGCAATAATCGTGTAAAATTGATTAATCACAAAATTGCTACCTTCCATTATGACAACGTAATATTTGATGTCACTTTGACCACTCGGTAGAAATTTATGTGATGTTCATTACTTAGTGGACCGTGCATCCTCTGATTATTATCATTTATTCTAGTAACATTGAAATCCCATAACGTCAAGAACTTTTTAATACCCTGGAAACCTAAAGAACTATTTAGAACAATTTTTCGCCCGAAAAACTGCGAAATATCAGAAAGATGGAATCATGAATGCGAGGTTTAAAAATATCCTGGTTTTAGGACAATGATATAAACAACCTTTAGTCCATCTGTGGTTCCAAAGCTTGGCAATTATTCAACAAAAGTAGGGTAAATAAATTTTGAAAACTTGAAAATTGATTAATTTGTATCGAATTACGGACACAAGCGTTAAACAAATTATAATATGTTTTTTGTTTTAAATATTTTTCTACAACTTCTGATCTACACACATATGTAATAGATTTTGAATTCATTATTCCATAGTAACATATGTAGTGCGTCAAATATCCTCCAACTTCTATTATTCGTTCATTATTGCAATATACAAATGTTCGTCAGCAAAATTGGACGAACAGATTAAATTTAATCAGAGACCAAACTTTGACCTTTAAAGTTTCGCCGTCTGATTGACAAATTAAATTCCGGTCAATATTCAACAAGCGTGGCACGAGAATAAACAATTCCAATCAGCGGCTAACAAATGCTTACTTAAAGATAAGTTAGCAACGTAAGGGTAAGACAGAAGTTTCGTTTTAATTCGTTTCGATTGATAAAAATTTTATTAATAGGTTGAGCTTTGAAAATAGATTTCCGATGAAGATACGAGTATCAATTACATATGGCTGAGAAGACATGCTATTTACGTTGGTATCCTTTATAGCCTTTATAGTTATTTTGCTAACCTTTTTTGGTATTTAAACAATATGTAAAGATTCCATTGCGAAATTGTTGTACGCTAAGTGAATTATTCGAGGTCAGTGATCACGTGATCTATTTGCTTTACGCTAATTTTGGTTATCGTGAAAAATATTTATTATCAAATTGGCGCAAAAAAAAGTTATATACAAAACTTATATACGACTAATTGTTTTCGAGCATGAGGTCGTGAAAGTTTGAATCTTGCAGTGTATTCGCTTTCGGCCCACCTTTGAGGTAGAATGCAAGACGCGTTTTTATTACATGCGGTGTCCCCTTAGACCTAATCAATAAAACTTCAATGGGGTCAAACCCTTCGGTTACTTCTGAAGAATAATGAAGCAGGTTAATCATACGTTTCTACATTCACAATTTGAACTGCAACCTTTGCACAGTTGCAAAAAATTGAATTAAGTAGCTCCTCTGGTGCAAGAGGAAGTTAAGTAGTAACTGGCTCTAAGAAATTTTTATTAAATGTTCAACCTCATTGTTGAGCATTTAAGTTCTTTTCCAGTCATGTTTGATCACGTTTGATAATGTGATAATCATGCATGGATGAGGCCTTAGAAGGGTCATATTCAATGATAGACTATAGTATTGTAGAGAATGCATTTTCCCAAAATTCTAGAGCTCATTATCTCGAAAACTATTGGTCTTACGTGAATTTTTTATATTACCATTTTTTGTGGAAAACCAATAGATAACCAGGATATTTGATAAAAACTAATTTTCATTTAGCGTAGGTACATAATTTTGCAATGAACTTTTTACATATTCTTTATAATAAAAAAGTGCACACTTCGCTTGAATTTCTTTAGAGGTTTTGCCCTTTTTCCGCCTGAAGTATTAGTGCTAAACTATTAAATTAAACTGTTAAAATCTATAAACATTTATGGATTAACATATAAATTTTACGTGTAAATGATTTTTTAAAATATAATAAAACACGAAATCTATTTCCAATGTGTGAGTTCGTGAATAATGGTCTTAATGGCTTTCGTCAGCAAAGTAGGAAGAAAGGAAATTAATGTGGTGATATATTCCACACTCGCGATACTAAAATTAAAAAGGGACTATGATGTAACAAAAATGAGTTTACTAGGGAAGTGCGTGCATACTTGATTGCCATCGTACAGGAATGGGAGTTCGTCTGTCCCAGAACTACTAGTAAAGAAAATTGTTGGTGTCATGCTTTTTTGAGCTTTCCTTTCGTGGAAAAATAACTTTCCATTTTACCTAAAAATAAAAGCCCAACATGCCTATAATTAAACTGTACTAACTTTCCAAATAATTACTAAAATTATGGCACGAATGTAATGAAGGTATTGATCTTAAACGTAATAACAGCACATGAACTAGGGATATGCTCTATAACCATATTAAATTACTAAACCGATATGTCTATTACCATCAGAGCAGTTGAACTAATTCACAGCGAAACGATATGACGTCATGAACTAATTCTACTTCTTTAGCGGCTACCTATCACCCTAGGTTGCGCATAGTTGGTTTGACAACGTGGGGATACCACACGACGTCCAGACTATTGCTGGAAGATGAGATAACTCCACTTCATATTCTCGGCGACTTCTTATATTAATTTTGAGTAGTTGCCGTTAAGAGCTGTGTGCTACTTCGTCAGTTAGCCAATGAAGGTACTTATAGCCCCGAACCTTCGTTAAGATTTAGATATAGTAAATGGATATTGTCAACAAAGAAATCCTGGACCTTTGTAAGGCAAACCTCCTTTAATTTTATATATATTTGTATATATTGTGGTCGAGTGGGCTGAGGCGCACGTCCGCAGAGTTTCTTCCCTGTTGGCGTGGGTTCTAATCCCGCACAGTACACGGCGATTTTTCTGGGTACCAGTGGTTGAGGCAATTCTACTGACAAGAATTGTACTTGTGAAGCCACTGGGATGTTGCACAGTAAAAATTTCATGGCAAAAATTGCGGCTCACTTGCAACATTTGTCAGGTTAAAAAAAAATTCCCAATCCCACTTCCCTAATTTCCTTCCGCCTAAGCTGTGCTGTGAGCATCATAGAGTTGTCCCCTGAGCTTAGGCAACACCTTAAAAAAAAGAATTTTTGTATATATTTTATTCTAATATTGCAACTATCAGATCACCCCTAATGTAACGCGGTTTTCTCTTAGAACTAGATTATAAACCAGTTAAATATCGAAGGTCAGATAAGAAATGTACATAAATAGAGAAAAATATTTTCTATGGCAGCTTCCCGGTGATAATGCTTAAAGTAAAAAATTTATAGTAATTTAAAATGGGAAAGCCGTTAGAATTGCCCTCCTTCTCCTCTCCCATACCGTTTTTTGTTTGTCTCATGGAGACGCCAGATCTGGGACACCCTATAGCATACGACTTTATTTTAATGGAGCAATTCAATTCAAATATAACAGTTGAAGAATTAAAAACTCTACTCAATTTAATGCATTCAGCAATATAATTTTTCACCGTAAACTTATGGGAAGGAAACGCAGGGGGTCCTATTTTGTAGTCTCGCTTTAAAGCATGTCCATTATTATTAGTATTAGCCGTTGAACTTGCCACTTTCCTAGTAGTAATCATTTTCAATGAAGGATTTTGGCTCGTTTTAAAAGTTCTTTCAGTAATGGGGATGACCAATGGATAACAAACAGAGTTATATGCAAATTTTTGAGACTGTCACCGAATTTGCCGTTTAGAACGACGATCAGCACCCGTTGCTCGAGATCAAGAATTGCCATTAATTGTCCATTAAAAATCAAGGGTCTACTTAAAATCGCTTGAATTGGAGCTCGTATTTCATTTGCTGCAACTGGTGCTGGTCAAAAGGGTTACTGTCACCGCGCGGAAATTAACAAAAAGATTTACCGCTTTGGCATTAGTTTACCTCCATAAT
>QYTT01084467.1:75187-107004 GCA_006980735.1 Dasypogon diadema
TTTTCTATGGCAGCTTCCCGGTGATAATGCTTAAAGTAAAAAATTTATAGTAATTTAAAATGGGAAAGCCGTTAGAATTGCCCTCCTTCTCCTCTCCCATACCGTTTTTTGTTTGTCTCATGGAGACGCCAGATCTGGGACACCCTGTATAGCATACGACTTTATTTTAATGGAGCAATTCCTAATGAAAACGCATTTCGAACTACGATGGAGTACAATTCGAATATAACAGTTGAAGAATTAAAAACTCTACTCAATTTAATGCATTCAGCAATATAATTTTTCACCGTAAACTTATGGGAAGGAAACGCAGGGGGTCCTATTTTGTAGTCTCGCTTTAAAGCATGTCCATTCAGGAGTATTAGCCGTTGAACTTGCCACAAACAGAGTTATATGCAAATTTTTGAGACTGTCACCGAATTTGCCGTTTAGAACGACGATCAGCACCCGTTGCTCGAGATCAAGAATTGCCATTAATTGTCCATTAAAAATCAAGGGTCTACTTAAAATCGCTTGAATTGGAGCTCGTATTTCATTTGCTGCAACTGGTGCTGGTCAAAAGGGTTACTGTCACCGCGCGGAAATTAACAAAAAGATTTACCGCTTTGGCATTAGTTTACCTCCATAATGAGTATGGAAAAACAATAAAAGTCTGTTAAAGACTGTGTTAACATTAAACGCACGTAAAGTACTTATATAGTACAAGGACATTGAAAGAGTTTAACAAGATCTGTTTATTTATAACCGGCGTATTCTAAATTAGAAATAAAAAAATGTAAAGCCGTTTCGGCTGGCAGTGAGTTCACGCAAAGAGTTCTGTTTTCATCTCACTTCTAGTCGTCATCCCCATCCACAAAACATTAACTGATAGGTGGACAAAAATGTATAAATAAAGGAAAATATACAGGGTATCCCGGATTGAGATGCTAATCCTTTAAGGGATGATTCCTTGGCTTATTCAAAGAAAAAAATTGCATGGAAGAGGAAGAGGATCCATCTAGGGGAACCTAATTGGTCTTATTTCACAGATAATTGGCTGGGCGTTATTTATGTGTCAACTTCATTTATGTAGATGTTTCCACTCAACGAACATTGTCATTCAAATATGCAAAATTTTCTTTTTTCCAATAAATTTTAATAAAAATTGCATTTTCACCAAAAACTTCCCTTATTGTTTGTTTTATTTTTTTACATAAATAAATTACTTATGACATGTCCTACAAATCCTCCATACAAAGTTGCTACTTAGCTGTTGTCCTTTTCCAGACAGATCGGCTTTTAACTGCTTTTAATTTGATTTTTAAAGTGATCATTTTAACACCTGCCCCATTCAATTACTAAAAAAGACAAATATTGTTGTATTTCGAAATTGTTTGATTTATTTTCATATTCAGAGGTAGCAAACAATTGTTTTCTTAGAATGAGTCAAGAATGTACCCCTTAAAGGATTAGCATCTCCTGTCCAATATTTCAGTAAACAAATCGCATTTCATATGTGGTGATGACGATGATATTCATTTTATTGAGAGATTCAATCGTATAAAAATAGCAATAGTTAGTACTTCTAGGTACAAGTAGTTGCAGCATAAAGATTACAATCCTCAACATCATTAAGACAAAACAAAAGGTAAAAACTCTATGCACTTTCATGATTGCCGCTGTCTCAAGAACAAGGTCTCATCAGATCGAGGTGAGGTCTTTGTCTGAGTTTTTCTTAACGCCAAAATTTGGCTTGTTTTTTTCACTTGAACACTTTGCATATCCAATGAACCCATTAAGAATTCAAGTTTGTAGATATGAAAACAAAATATCATGCCATTCTAAAAATAAACAGCCGGCACGGAAATTTGCTACACAATTTAAGATTTCTCTAAGCGGACAAATATAAATTTATCTACAGTGAAAATTCGCACTGAAACACCTTTACACAAAATTTCACAAAAACTGTTTTTACCTTCAAATATTCTAAAAATAGGTAAATCACTTTCACTGCGGTTTGCAAAACTTATAACACCTGACTGCTGAGAATGAAAACAATCACTTTGCGATTTAATTTCGTTATCAAACTTCGTTTAGTAACCCTAACCAGGTTAACGTCTGCGATCACACTGCCATCGCTACTATTAGCAGATCACTCTTTTATTTCGCTCATAATAATATTACAGAAAAGTAAATAGAAAAAATCTGCACCTAGTCGTACCGTACCGATCGTGTTAGCGCTCACAGACTGTAGTAACTTTAGCACTGAACTCTCCCTCTGATCGTATCTACTTGGTAGATGGACTTTGCTCTGACATACCGATACCAGCCATAATCTCGTATACTTATTAGCACATACAGTTAGGAACGTATATGTGTAATATTTTCAAAAAAAATGTATCCACTTGTACTCTACAGTCTACAGTGTCAGCTTTTCATACACAATGCAGCCGTTGATAAGAGCGGATCATGGTGTAGGAGTATACCTACTGGAAGAGAAGGGCTAGGTTTAAAAGATCAGGCAGCAAGTCATCATATGAGGAACATAACCACCGCAGAGATATCCTACGTCTACCTCCACCTGCAGGGCTTGAATGCATTGCACCAATAACGTTAAAACTCGAGGCTGTGCAGCTAAATCACTTTAAACGCCTATTCACGGACACTGTGTAATAAAAATTATTGAGCACGAGAATAACGCCGGAATCATTAACCTGAATAAATTGTCCCTGATTGTAATTACAACTACCTTTGTAATTTATATCAAATTACCAGGGGTTTTTAACGTATCACGTTTCTATTTTTGAAAATCTCTATACTAATGCTTGACAAATTGCACAGATAAAATTCTTAGGAAGAATATAGACAAATTTTCCACATGGCCTGCATTTTCGACCGATGAACATTTTCCAATTTGTAAATATGATTGCCTCAAACCCTACCCTTTATAGGGTACAAATAAAGCAGGGCATCATATCTATGTATTTTAGAATTAATCGTTTGCGACTCAACTTTATTTAAAAAGTTACAAGAGAATGATTCAGAAATTCACTTGTTATTCTACTCATCTTTACCAATAAAGTTCAAATCAAACAATTCTTTTATTAATGAAAAATATTATAAAAATTGCAAGTAATTTTTCCCCTTTGGTTACTTTTTATTTCATTATCGCCATTAAGAAAACATTTTCCAGGTAGATAACTTACTGACTTGGGTTATTGAGTTTCATAGGATTAGTTCACAGGGCATTTTAAATTATATTACGTTTCAATTAAAAACAAATATTTTTTGCGTTAAATGTCTTCGGGTAAAAGGCATGTTATTTCCTTTATATATTGGTAGAACTTTCACCACCCCTTTCAAATGCTATAAAGAAGCAGTGGACCAAACACAAACTTTCATTTATTCTTACGAAAGTTATAATGGAATTACTTTTTGTGGAGTAAAGGGGGGTTTCCCTCCTTCAATTTCATTCATTTTCGGTGGAACGTTGGGGATTGCTGTTACGTATATATGTATCGAATTTCAACTTCTTATCTTTAGAAATGTGCATTTTGCAATACGAGGAGGGGGATTTCCTGTGGGCCGATTATGTTCACCTGCGAACTCAACCTCACAAATAACAAACTCACATACCAAATTTCAGCTTTCTACGTTGCTCCGTTCGCCCGTAATCGTGTTGACAGAAGGATAGACGGACAGACGGACATGCATAAATCGACATAACTTTTGATCCTGAGTAGGTATCTAGTAATTTTTATGGGCCTACAATGACTCCTTCAAGGTGTTACAAACGGTAGACCAAACTTATTAGGGTATTTGTTATACAAAAACCTTAAAAAAGATATCCAGAAATTAATGCGGGCATCCCTTAGAAGACGTTGTAACATATGCTTAAATCAGGTGCTTTTTCGTGGTTCTCGGTCTAGGGCCATAGAGGCTACGTCTGGGGTACCACAGGGCAGTCAGCTCTTGAAGTACTCCAGAGTTTTAATTTATGCTGACGATATGAAGATATTCTCCTTCATTAATGATATTAGTGACTGCGCTTCTCTTCAGAAAGTCTTAAACATTTTCTTCTCCTGGTGTGGTCATAACCACTTAGAGCTCAAAATAAGTAAATGTGAGGTCATGTCGTTCTCCTGAAAGCAAACTTCTATTGGATATGATTATATTGCTTCAAAAAGTATCGCCCGCGTGCAATCTGTTATATACCTTGGCGTGAAGCTGGATACAAAGCTTAACCTTGTTTCCCATATCAGTTACGTGGTATCTAGGGGCTGCTCCATGCTCGGTTTCATTAAGCGTTGGTTCAGAGAGTTTTCTAACCTCCAGGTTGCTTATATATATATAATTCTTTCGTCAGAGCGATACTTGAATACGCGCCCCAGGTGTGGAATCCTTTTTACGCTGTCCACATTAGCCGCATTGAGTCTATACAGCGCAAATTCATTATAGGTGTGCTCTTGAGGACCTCCCTTGGAATGATCCTTTGATCCTCCCGCCTTACCACCAGCGGCTTAATTTTATTGGTCTGATCTCCTTGGAAAAGCGACGCAGGGTTGCGGACATAGTCTTTATTCACCAGCTATTGAACTCCAACATCGATTGTCTGCTGCTACAAGATAGGGTGCGCCTCAGGACTAATAGCCGTAATCGAGCTGGGGAACACTTCGACTTGAATGTGCCCAAGAGCGTGCTGATGGGTCGTCTGTTTCTTGCCCTGTGATCTTCGTTGAATCCTTTATTGTCATAACTTACTTATTTGTTAACATCACATTAACATTGTTAACATTGTGTTTGAAATTACTCACATATTTTTATAGTTCCTCTTGTATGATTAGCTTTACTAATAGTTATATGCCTTGCATGCTTGCCGGGGAGCCTAATCTTAATACATTTCTTTCAAATGTGTGAACGCTTTATGCGGAGATAGGTAAATAATTCTTGGCTCTTCGCTGAGAAGTGCGCCTTCTGGGTTAGAACGGAAACTCAATTATTATACAAAATTACACCTTCCTAAAGGTGTATTATCACAAAATTGATTTTTTCAATAAACTTTACACACCTTTTCGGAAGAACAGCCCCAATTTCTAGTTGTATCCCATGACTTTGGAATGAGGGCGATAAACAGTAGTAGCTGTGTTCTTTTGTGCTGATCTAGAACAATGCAGATTACAGATTGAATAATATAAAAGAAAATATTTACAAAAGTAGTCAAGTATGAAGATTGAAAGTAATTGATCACATTGCCATGACTTTCATTAATTACGAATGTCAGTACTGAACTGCAGAATTTTCGGTTCTAATTTTGATATTTTCATAAGGTAAAATCATGGCAATGTGATATGCATCTTTAAAACCTCATACTTGAATGCCTTCATAAATAGTTGCTATTATGTCGTTCAATGTGAAATCTCCCTTGATCTGGAACAGCACAAAAGAGCACAGCTAGTAAAACACAACTCAATATCTTAACAAGCAAATATTTTCATTGATTTTATACACTTTATTAATCGTAAAAAAGCGAAAATTTCTATATGCAATTCGGTTTGTTGAGCTCAAAGGATTGATTTAAATTATTAATACTTTTGCTCAATACTGAAATATTTTTAGGCATATGTAGTAGGACAAAATCATTGCCTTTACTACATGCTTAATTTAAAAGGCTATCAAACAACATTTAAATTAAATGGTACTTAAATACCATCACCCGCCACCCTGTACACGATCGTAACTTATTCTTATGTCATAATTACAATCATTCCAATCCCAATCATTTGGAGCTTGCTCAGATTTACGTGTCGGATTGTAACAATATCAGTTACAGTTGGCGATCAGATAAGCATCTTTCCATAACTTAGAAATCCAAAAAAATATTTGGTGAACCAAACTCTGCTAGTTGTCAATAATATTCGTAGTCATGAACACAGAGCGGTTATTTCGGACAGCGAACATTTTTTTCGTTTTAAGTGGCTATCAGATTCACTGCGTGTATTTGAAGAGAAACGAATTCCGCCCGTCTATTATCAGTGTTGGAGTGTTTGTATGTTATGTGATTTGGTACATAATCAGTTTTCATGAGCATTTTGTGGATCTACTTCTACTGGAGTTACTAGAAATAGTTTCTCCATTTCTTTACAACTGCATAAGACTACATCTTTTCTTGGGATTAATTTCTACCATTGTTGTAATGATTGATTTTAAGAGAATCGCCAAGATTTCCAACGACTTTTTGAACATATTTTCTATGGAATGTAAAAGTCCTACAATGGAAGAATTAGTGGGATACTTTCTTTTATTTTCAACACTACTGATCGCATCTTTTGTGGGAATCTACGATCTTTCGAAGCTTTCTTTCATGAAATTGACACTGGAATATGTGTTGATCGGATCAGCTCTCCTTACACCTCATGTGAGCATAGCATGTTCCCTTAAATACCTCTCTATGATAATTTGGCTTAGCAAATTAAAATTAAAAGACCTTAGAACGAAAATTGAGCTGATCTTCGAAAAACCCACTGTAGCCATTTCAATTGTGTCCATCGATG
Source organism: Dasypogon diadema (assembly GCA_006980735.1). Classification (NCBI taxonomy): domain Eukaryota; kingdom Metazoa; phylum Arthropoda; class Insecta; order Diptera; family Asilidae; genus Dasypogon; species Dasypogon diadema. The sequence continues at coordinate 81,718 of QYTT01084467.1, forward strand.
AGTACGAAATGATTACGCGTAAAGACAACAACAACACAGACCACGGCATTGCACAACTAAGAACAGTTCTTGACAATCTGAAAGCTCTTTTCAATGCAACCAAAACGTTAAATTGTTTTATCCAAAAGCAAATTATTGTTTTAACAATTCTAAATATTTTGGTCATGGTAGCCGGAGCACACGCACTTTTGAAGTACTATATCAACTGGAGATATATAATGTCGGATCTTTTCCAAAGTGTCTTCACAGTAACAAATTACTTCTTTTTTATCTGGGTGTTCTGGGATTACTTGTGTCTTTTCTTCGTAAACTGTCGTTTTAACTTGGAGGTAAGATACAAGGTATGATTTTTCTCAAACGGTTTTATACCCTTCTTTCAGATTAAGTCATTTTCTGACAAAGTAGACACCTTATTGAAAGAAAACAATTTGGACGGAGAGACGAAAAGAAAGCTGAACTTCCTCAAAAAGATTTTAAACAAAGGCAGCCCATTTAGAATTTTTGGATATTTTAAACTAAACATGACCACATTTTTAATAGTAAGATTTTAGTAGTTCGCTTTAAGATAATTCTATATATATTTTTTTTAATTTAAGGGATGGATGCAAATAGCTACGAGTATTGCAATATATCTGATATACCTTTACTTCGAAGACAGTATTAAAATTTCAGAGGTGGAACTCTCTTAAATGCTATTTTAACTGTACTATGAGCAATTCTACTAAAACATAAACGATAACATCACTGTATTTTAAAACATGTAAAAAACGCACTATTAAAAGATATGTTTTTTTTCTTATTAACAAACAAAGCGTAATTTTCATTCTCTTTTTAAATTGAGTTGAAATTATACTACAACGAATGATTTGGTAGGCTCCGAAGATATTGTATTTCCTACATTTACTTAACATAACCATTTCATCTAATATTGTTCATTGATCGTTCATAATAATATATAGCAGGACTGGTTTTCCTAATACGTACTGGAACAGATTCGTGTTTGTAGTAGTCTACGCCCTTTAGTTTTTCCACCGAGATGTGATCTAATGAAAAATCCGATCCACTCTACCACGCTAAGGCCATTGTTTTGTTCATTGATGTAGTCAGGAATTGTTTGGTTGACTTTTCTTGACTCTTAGGAAAGTGAGCGATGAGAACTGTAAGGTAAGGAATTTTGCCTACTATACTCAGATAAGCTTCCACCATTTTTGTTTTTTTGGGACGGAAAATCCATTTACCAACTCCCATCTCGGGTAGTTTCGGGCTGCCAACAAAGTCTTGCCTGGACTACCGACTTAGACCCCTCCTCCCCGACACCAAGGACACCAGCCCGGAACCGTTTTTCACATTACTTCGTGCTGGGACCCTTATTTAGCTGCCCACTGGTACACTTCTTATGACCTCCTGACTCTTTGTGCGGAAGGTATCCTTCACGAAGCTGGCCACTAGCCCCCAATCGCTCTCGCTCTCCAGCAGATGTCACACTACGCCTTCTGGTGATAACCGGCCTAGTGCCGAAGTGGTAGTTCACTTCGCCGTGTGTTCTGCCAACCCACAGCTCAATCCGTGGAAACAATCTAGCAGTCCATCGTCCTCTATTATCGCTGTCCCTCCACCATGGCTCGATTACACCTACTGCCAATTTAGGACACCACACAGTGGCTTGGTCTTGATACATAAAAATTATTCACCCTATGAATTTGGTTTGGCGCCAAATTCTAGAGAATTTTTGTACTACCACATTTTTTACAATTTCTAGATTTTAGCCATTTGGATATCAGTAGGTAAGGCGATCGTGTTGACATAGAAATCTCGGTCGACTCAAGACTTTGCCCTTTCTCAACAACTTCTTTCCTTTTTACTCACACATATGAAGATGAAACAGACTTGGGCTTTCAAGAGGGCAGTTTGTAGGTCTAGAAGGCCATTTAATGGACACCTCGGTCTCATTCCATGCTTTAAAAGTTGGTTTTTCTGCCGAGGCTGCTGATCATTTGGCCAATAAGAATAAATACAATTTGACAAAATTCGAGCGGCCATACTTCCACATGCAAAACACTCTGCTTCATGACTTTTGTGTATGCACTGATGGACAAAAGTATTCCCCAATCAAGATCATTGTTAGAAATAGTAGTCATTTCCTAGTCCCAACTTCTTCGCACTCTTTTCCAAGTTTTCCTTTAGAAAATTTAAATATTGCACTGTCTTCATTGTATCGTTCAGAAAAGCAAGTTCTCCAACATCTGAGGCTACCATATATTCCCATTTCGTGACTGCATCATCCCCGTTTTAACTGTTGCTGGAATGTGCTTTTCTTCTAATTCAGCGCTTTTCTTTCTCCATACCAAAATTTGTCCATCCGATCAATAAACACAAAATTTTCTCTCATCAAAAGTACTTTATCGCAGAAGTGACTTGTCTTATGTCCTATGAAGGCATTGTTTTACAAATCTAAGCTTTTTAGTTTTATATTAACTTTACTTACGTGGGGCATTCTTCTGCATACTCGGGCGTTATATCCAACACTTCTTAGAACTCTATGGATGGTACGAGGGCTAACGCCTGACTCTAACTTCCCTCTCAGTATCTTCCTTTAACTTTGCTGCAATCCTTGAGGAACTTGTTTTTGGTTCCTTCTTAATAATATGAATTATTTTTCTATTATTACAGTAGGCCTGCGAACGGAGATCGCAGAGGGAACTAACATTTGTGAGACGTGCTACTTGAAAATTTTTATTGTCTGCTAATATTTTTTTATTTTGCGATGTGAAATAATTTTAGTACCTTAATCTCGTAATGCATTCACGGCAACTCAATACCTCACGTAAATTAGTGCCAACTTCACAATTGTTTTGATTGCTGGTTATTGTCAATTTGACATTTCGTGTTAAACCCGCGTTGTTTTCAAGCCGGCTTGGCTGGGATTTCAGAGCATTTTATGCAAATAAAGACGTTGAAATGAGTTCAGGTGGAATGCTATATGGAGGCGATGAGATTGGAGCGTTAGTTTTTGATCCTGGCCATCATTCTATAAGGGTAGGATATGCTCAAGAAGACACCCCAAAAGCCGAAATCCCAGCAGTTGTGGGTGTAGGCCCTGAAGAGCCCGAAACTTCGGCTGATCTTGAAACAAAAACTGATAGCAACATAACGCAAGGTATATTCCCTTCTTTGCTTCATAAATTACATTTGTAAACACGTTCTTGTTATAACTTTTACAGCATCCGGACGAAAGTATTATGTGGACACAACATATGTAAACGTTCCTAGAGCAAATATGGAAATTCAAACATATATGAAAGATGGGATGATAGACAACTGGGATTTGTTTGAAAAGGTTCTCGATTACATTTACGCTAAAGTAATTCAGTCGGAATCGGAATACCATCCAGTTCTGTTCTCGGAGGCTTCCTGGAATGTGCGAAACAACAGAGAAAAGCTTACGGAATTGATGTTTGAAAAGTACAACGTACCAGCGTTCTTCTTAGTTAAAAATGCAGTTTTGGCGGCTTTTGCCAGTGGCAGAGCTACTGCTTTGGTCGTTGATAGTGGGGCCACGCACACTTCTGCAATTCCAGTTCATGAAGGATACGTCTTGCAGCAAGCGGTTGTTAAATCTCCCCTTGGCGGTGATTATTTATCATTGCAATGTCGACAGTATTTAGAATCACAAGGAATAGATTTAACACCAGCCTATAAAATAGCTTCGAAAGATGTTGTAAAGGAGAGAGACAATCCCAGATTTACGCTTAGAAAACTCCCTGACAATTTGACCCAATCTTGGCAGAATTACATGCTTAAAGGGCTGCTACAGGATTTCCAAATGTCTATATTGCAAGTGCTGGAAACTCCATATGACGAGAGAACAGCTTCACAAATACCTTCGGTCCATTATGAATTCCCTAATGGTTATCATCAGGAGTTCGGGTCGGAACGTTTTAAATTGGCGGAAAGTTTATTTGATCACACAATGCTCGGTGCTGGACAACTAGCGTCAACGAGTGTTGGCATGTGTGATGCCGATGTCAGAATGTCGTTGTTTGGATCAGTAGTTATCACAGGTGGGCTACAATTTTTTTCACTCTTAACGTAAGCAAAGAGCACAAAGAACGTTCATTGCCTGGGACATGAGACAAAGTGCAATGAAAAAATAATAATTAGAGAATAAGTTATCTGGCTACTGGCGGCGTGTCCTCGATAATTCCAATAATTAATATTTCTTCTGCAGGTGGAAACACACTATTACAGGGATTCCCTGAAAGGCTGAATAGAGATCTTCAGCACCGAGCTCCGTCTAACACGCGCCTTAAAATGATCTCAGCTAATGGCAGTGTAGAAAGAAGGTTTGGTGCTTGGATAGGTGGGTCGATCCTTGCAAGCATTGGAACATTCCAGCAAATGTGGATATCTTCTCAAGAGTACGAGGAGTCTGGTAAAGGGCAGGTTGAAAGGAAATGCCCATAAGTATACTTTAATAGTTTTTGCTTTACGGGTGGTTTTAATTTTATTGACTAAGCATGAAATAAACATTTTTTTTGTATTTGTAAGGGTTTAATAAAATTTAGTCGACAGCTTGGAATGTAATATTATTTCCCATGCGGTAGCATAACATTTTCCTTAACCTTTTTCTGAAAGTGAAACATTGAAATGCATGTCACAGTATTATACACAATTCACTTACCTGCATTTCTAAAATGTCTTCTGTCCAATCCTGTTTCGCGATATTTTGAACAGTAGTGATCAGAATTTTCTGAACCTTTGCCACATTTTGTCCAAAAACTTTTAAAACATCCGCAACACAGACTCCAGCGTCCTTTTCCTTCCAGCAATCATAATCTGTGGCAATTGCAACAGCGCCGTAATGAAGACCTGCTTCTTTTGCAAGTACAACTTCCGGACATGTTGTCATATTTACGAGATCTGCGCTCCAACTGCGAAACATGTGACTTTCCGCACGGCTAGAGAATCTCGGACCTTCTATTGTTACTATTGTACCCTTTGGATGTACCTCGTAACCTAATTCCTTTGCCGTATTAATTAGAATTTCACGAGTTTTGGGACAAAATGAAGGTTGCATGGGTAAGTGGCAAACACCTTCTGGACAACCATCTTTACCATCGTAAAATGTTTGAGCACGTTTCGTGGTTCTGTCAATGAAGTCATCTGGAATAACTAAATCACCCGGTTTGAAATCTTCACGCAGCGATCCTGAAATATCAACTGGTTAATAATAATACATTGTAGTAGTAAGAGAAGTTATATTCTGTGTGCTACCATGCGCTAATAATGCTGATGATCATATCGAGGACAAAATTTGAAATATGGTTGTTTTTTCTAAAATCTTCCTTATGAAATTAAAAATCCTTCTGGTTTTGACTGCTTACGTATTTTTTGCTATTTTTGTCAGCAGCTTATATGATTTCAAGTTTCAACAGTGTGTGGTTGTGGAAAAGTGATCAGTGCAAAGTTTTCTAACGCGTTCAATTAGTGTTTTTGTTATTAAACTCACCAAATTTGACTATGAAATGTGCTGTGCCAAATTGTAGGAATAACTCCTCCCCACAATATGGGAAATCATTTTCAGGTGAGTTTTGTAGTTTAATTGTTTTTACTGACACATTTTTGTTATGAAATTGATCCACAGGTGAAAAATATGTGTGCAAAACTGAATTCCCTCCGCGACACATCCCGGCAGAGCTACTTTTCATTTACTATTCGTCCATCTTGATTTCAAACTATGAAAATGACCTAAGCAGCACACCAAGCAAAATATTGGGCGGCAAAAATAAAACTGAAAGAATTACTAAACAAATTCATATTTACTCATAGGAGTCCCATAAAACTCACTTAACTTCATTAGAAGTCCACCCCACCCAAATATCTGAGAACATATTTCCTGAAAGCCCCACCCGATTCCAAACGTTGTAACCTAGAGGGTAACGAATTACATAGGTGGACACCTTGGACGAGAAAAGAGTAGTTCAAAGAAGTCGACAGCGCTAAGCAGAAATTTTTGTTAGAAAAGATTCCTCTATCTACTTCTCTGCTTAGAGTTAAAACGGAGAAGCTTCAGAAACTGATTGGATTCCGAACAAACTGATTAAATAGGATGATCCAGCTCTCCGGAATACTCTACACACATTCGTACGCCGAATGTAGAATAAGGCTAGGGAATGAAACGAGTCTGTTATAGCTTTTATCCACAAAAACAAGAGACAGAGCCATATGTAGCAATTATCAATAACCATGTGACCTACGCCGATAAGAAAATGACGTTTTCACCACATTAAATTTTAAAAGAATCATGCATTTTATGGTATATCTAGTACCTGGCACCGAAAGACATGATTACAAATGTCTCTTGTTAAGAACCATTCCGTACCTGTTGCGGTTGAAACGATTACATGAGTGCAACCTAGGGTTTTCAAAGCCCATATATTCGCCCGGTAATTTACATTCGTTGGCATAATGGTATGGTTCCTGCCGTGGCGAGCTAGTAAAGCACAAGGTACTCCTTTGATGTCTCCTTCAATTATTACATCTGAAGGTGCTCCATACGGTGTGTTTACAAAAGTCTCCTTCCGATTCTCTAGCAGATCGGGATCATCCAAACCTGAACCACCGATAATCCCTATCTAAAGTAGAATGAAAATAAATGACATCATCTGTTAGTTATCTCATTAATTGCCTTTATGACTGTCTTCATTTTAATTACACCCGTTCATATACACTTCTTAGGTCTAGACGACTCACGGCTCATGTACTATCAGCTCTCCAATCAGTTGATCAAATAATTACCTTTATGATTTTGATATTTGGTTTTATAGTATTCCCGAATTTGTTAATATCAAAATCAAAAATTTAAACAATTAGTCGCCAGATAACCTTTCCTCACGCAGCTTCTTCGACTACTCCCCGCCGACACCGCCGACAGCACTTTTAATAACTTTTACGACGACTCCTTCCTTTTTGACTCTTCTTCTTCTTCGACTACACTCACCCATTCTCAATTTGTGTTGAAATTATGCACAATGGTTAAGGAATACATTTTTTAAATATTTAGTTAGAAAGTTAATTTATAATTTCTACATTATTACTATTTTCTTTAGGCAAAATAAATAAAACAAAACGCTATTAATTAATCATGATGCTTTCCACATCATATAAGTTAAACATCAAATATGACAATTGTCAAACTTTATTGACGTACTACGACGCCGTTTTGAAAATAAATTTTTAAAAAGTTAAATACCGATAGCTCTCTTTTAATATTTGTATAAAAACAGTAAAATACACGAAAATGACAGAGCCAGACTTAATAGAAGTGAATGAGATTACGGGATATTGGACATTTTTGATGAGCGTTAGTATTACGCTGAAGGAAGCAAGGTTCCTCAGTAAAATTTTACAATTTTCTAGATTGATTGGAAGGACCCGTGGCTAATGGCTTTAATTGCTTTTCACCTGGTAACTACAGTAACTGCCCTGCTAACAAGGAATTATACGAATTTTCAAATATTCCTGTTCCTAGTCTTGTGTAAGTATACCTCTCCCTAATATCTAGTATGTTTTTTATAAGGAAATAGTTTACTCGCATTGTCGTAGTTTAGAAATAGTATTAAGGAAATGTAGGCTTGTTTTGCTAATTACAATCTGGGTTAACGCCTTTGAGGTACATGCTAAACGCATTTTGAACGGGTACATGAATCCGAAGTTGAATTCGCAGATTTAAATGATTTTTCCTAGGTTGAATTACGTACAATGAACAGACGCGATTATTTAACATTTTACTTGTGAAGCCTTTCGGTGGTTTAGGCGACAATCTTTCCCAGACTTATAATTTGAAACGAAGAATGCACTAGTTACCTAAAATGTCAATTTCTGCAGAAAAACAAGGACAAACTGCGCCAATATAAGGTTAACAGCAGCGGTTTTGTGGGATTAAAAGCTTAAGCATGTGTCTGATGCGATGACGACAGGATTATATAACGAGCCTTAGCTTCGTATCCGTGCAAAACAAAAAAGGCTCCGAAACCCTTATATTTGCTGTTATAAAGCAACAACAAAACAAGGAATTCGGACCTTTTTTCCGATCTGAATGGATACGACTATAGAGCTGGATATTTCTTGGCCTTTTTCGTTTACGTAGTAGTTTAAATAGTTGTTTCAAAATCACGTTTATAATAAATGTGCACGTCTCTACTAGCGGTATTAATCGCAAATGCAATGTTGCCTTTTATGAAAAACTTTTTAAAAAAATATTCAATGGTGCACTCAGATCAGACACCAGACAGTTAAAAAAGGACAAGGATTGCGTATACTTGCTCACATAATATGACAAAATGTAGCTTTAAGTCACTTTAATCGCGTTCACTTAATATACAGTGCGCATCGGTCTACTTTGCTTTATCCGTTCATGTGATAAAAATAGTTTGTTTCCATGCAAAGTTGAACCCGAGTTGAACTCGGGTTAATGATAAAATGGAATCTCGAGTTGAGTTGAGATCATTGACATATAAATATGGACTGAGCTTGTAAATCTCCCTACATTGAGTTGAATGGCACCACTTTTATATTGCTGCCTCTTTTCCGATAAGCATTCTGTGCCTAGGATAAATGTCAATGCTACCCATAAGATACCAAACAACAAAAAATGATGGAATTACATTCCCTCTCGTTTCCGATAAGTATTCTGTGTCTTGGGGGCCAATGAAATAGCAAATTGAGCAGTCCATTTTTTAGAGGTCGGTGGTTGAGATTCGTTAAATTCAGTTTAACTTAACGAAACTGGTAGGATTAAGGAGAAGAGTTTCAGATGTCAAATGCATTGTTTACTTTTTAAGTTAAAAACAATAGGACTGGTAGGGGTTTTCGTCACAAAACGATTCTGTTTTATTATTAAATTATTATTAAATGCTTTAAATTTAGTGGTTAAAAAGAGTTGTTCACGTTAGATCGCTCAACAAAAGGCTCATGTCGATTGGCGCAAAGAAAAATACAATCGTGGTGCGTCAAGAGCCATGTATAACATCTACACAGATGAAGAATGGATCAATCCGTATGAGCGCAAAAGTAAACAGCAGTCGACTATATCGGTTTCCCAAAATAAGCCAAATCCAACAAAAGTTATTCGCGTCAGAAGCACTTCGAAGCAAATGGTCGCCTGGAGTTGTGGATCGTAGAACGGTCAATTCTGAATGGTATATAACAATTTGTTTGCCAAAAGTCTTTGAAGAATCATGAAAAAACCAACCAGTGACGCAGGATCTTTCTTCACCATGAGAATGCGAGTTCTCACACATCGGCCCAAAAAACTCAATATTTGACCGGCCAGAACATCGAATTGATGGTTCATCCGTCGTACAGTCCTTATTTGACAACCAAATACTTTTTCGTTTCAGAGGGAGCAGCATAAAATGTGTTATAGCCACCCAAAACAAAACAGTAATCCAATAAAGGACTGAACTATTTATTTTACTAGTTATTTATAATTTTTGTGTACGATCTCTTGATTTCGAAATTTCTGTGGTTATTAAAGCATATTTTATATTTTTAGTGTCACTGGCATACTTCTCGGAAAGCATCAACGAATATGCAGCATTAAATTGGAGATCATTTTCCAAGCAACAATATTTTGACAGCAACGGACTCTTTATATCTACAGTTTTTTCAATTCCAATTTTACTAAATTGTATGCTTTTGATTGTAAGTACTTTCATAGAACTTTTATATGCAACGGTTCAAAACTGCAACAATTTTCTAGGGAGCATGGCTTTACAACTCAACTCAACTGATGGCAAAACTCAAAACTGCTCAATTAAAGGAAAAAATACGAAAAGCAAGTGGTAATACCCGCTTAAAGGCTGAATAAATATATAAGATATTTTTGTCGTGGTTTTTGTGCTTTATATTTTATTTTTTTCTTTGTAAGATAAATGTGAAATTACATGTAAAGGCAGATTAGTTGTATGTTGCGTAAAGATGTTTTTTTTTACCTTTCGTTGCAGTTTGAAAATTCCTAGTTTTGCTACATTCCTTAAAATGTTTATTGCAACCATATAAATTACTTACCATTCTATTCGATGTAATTTTCCCAATACCTACAGTCATGCATTAGTGAAAATGCCGGAGAATTTCCATTTATGCAAGAATATAAAATTGGTCCCTCAATTTTCCCTACTAAACGCAATCGGAAATATTATAATTTAGTGATCTGCAATAAGAAACTACCTACAGTCATCTGCAAGCAAAGTACCTTAAAATCAAGTTTATTGCAACCTCCATATCTTCCTAACGTGTTCGATTTAAATTTTTCGTTTTGGAAAGCATTATGAATTTCTTAATTAAATCAACACCAACTTCGGACGCATTTATTTTTGACATTTGCTTTAAATGTGTGCGGTTGGTAAATATATAATTTATAATAATAGGAAATACGCAGTAATGCGCACGATCCACACTTGTTAAAGAGGCGTTCAACCTCGCGGTGCACACCTTACAGTTTGATGTTAACTTTTTTATGTTAAAATTTTTTAGTGGGAAATACAAAACAAATTAAAAGTTATAAATAATATCCGAAAATTGTGAATGAACTCGAACGAACAGCAAATGCTCAGAGAAAATGGTAAATGAAAGTGACAAGGTAGTGGATGATATACTAAACATTTTTAAAGAAAGTGCATATAGTGCGGGAAAATGTGAAGCGGATACACCGGTAAGTACGAGAATTTATTAGTCGAGTAATTCAAAACATGTTTTCCAAGTTTTCATGCTTGAATATGTAAGGCGCAAAATGTTAATACAACTCGAGGCTCATGTAATGTGCTTGCAGCCCACATATGTAAGTGCACTAACTATGAAGCATGCAAGATTCACAATAAATGTGGGAAATTATACAAAAAAATCGCATTTTTGATATTTTCCATAAAGTTCTATAAGAAGGTATCTCCGCAATTCCTTTGAATGATTTTTGCAGTTACATCAATGTGGTGTATTTTAATCAAATTAGACAACGGTATACTCAACTGTTTGTAGTAACGGAAATTCTGTTTCAAAGTGTGGAAACTAATTGAAATTTGGCAATGGTCATCCAATAGTTGCAAAAAAATTCTTTCATATTAACAGATTTTGATTACGCTCCTGCACTTAAATAATTAGAAATATATGCATGGAATAAATGCATATCCGTCCTAAACTTAAGAGGCTTCTAGAATTGCATGTTAATTAATGCAACAAATGCGTAACGACCCCCTTACATCTTCTTAAGAAATGTACACTTCTCAGGTCGTTAAACTCGGCCAAAATATTACCCGCGTATACATGCGGGGTTGAAAGATCGAGTTGAAATTGGGTTCAAGCAAGGTCGAAATCACAGTTCATAAGAGGTTGAAATTAATGTGCCTTTTGCAAAAAACGGATAATTTTCGAATTTCTATTAAAATATGAACAATTGCAAAGCTGTAAAAGCTGAAAATTTTGTACCAAGAAATAATCGAAAGAAGTAATCAAATATCATTACTCAACTCGCGTATCCAAAGCATTTTTATCTCATTTCCACTCGGCCTAGGCAGCACAGCGTAGTCGAGTCGGGTCAACCCGATTCAACTTAACCTGCGTTTACATGAAACCATCGTGGAATTAGTGGAGTTTTGTTCGCATTAGCATTCAGTTGATTAGTGTGAACACAAACATGAGTGGATTAACCCAAACTATGCTTTCTATGAGACAGGTACAAAAAAGACAAAGTTGGAGGTAGCATATTCGTTATATAACAAAATTACCTTCCGGCGCTAAGGGAAAGTTCTAAAAACTCCACCGTGTGTTAGAAATTATTATACTGCTAAATTGAAAATGACTAGTTCGACGATTAAAGGTCGATTCAAACTTACCGAAGAAAATGGTGCCTAAGTGAAATGAAAATGTCGAAATTTACTAAAATACAACTAATCATGTTAAACATGTTATACATATTATATAATACTTCATGACAACGTAGGAGTTCTACTTACTTTTTCGAAACCATATTTTTAGCTTTTCCTACAGATTGTTAGCAACAAATGCTACGCTACTGCATCTGCAACGTCACGAATGCCACTCGTATGCATCGGGCCTTAGAGTCCAATAAGGCAAGCAATAGCATTTAGGGTCAATTCTGCTTTCAATAAATGAATGCTTATGCGGCAAGTAGTATAAAAGCTTTCTTTCGTGAGAGAATTGCGTGTTAAAATGCATTTGTACTGAGAAAGCTTTTATGTGCCGGTTCCTGGGGACGCACTCAACGTGTTAAGATAATATCATTAAGCGTAACTACTTCGAAGGGAATCAGATTAACGTTAAAAAAAGGTTGGGCTGTTTTATTTAAAGATTAATACTTTTCCGTGTACTACATATTTTTAAGATCGATGATTTAATTAATTAAATGTATTTCCATTAATCTTTTGTTGACATTCGTTTTAATTTTCCAGGAATACACAATTCTAAAAACTTGTGAAGACCTTTTAAAATTCGATTACAAAGTAGCCGAACTTGACAACACAGATGGTAAACTGTGTCCTCAATATCCGGCACGCATATTGATTCCTTTTGCTAAAGTGAAACCAACAGAGAATTCAGAAGACGTTAATGCAAACGATGAAAAACTATCCGAGCTAAATAGTTACTTGCAATATGCTAAATATGCGAGATGCAGACGAAGATTTGTTGTCCCAGTAATTTTCTATCATGGTAAATGCATTTGCCGATCAGCCACAATTTCCGTTAAAGAAGAAACATATGCAAGAAAAGCCATAGATGTCGCCTGTAATTTTGTATACCAAACTTATTATGGCAAATCGATTGATCCAAGTAACAATACCTCAAATAATGAAAACAAGGACATTAGTAACAAAAGTAATAGTAATGATAACAGCAATAATGATAACAATAGTGGTGGCAGTAATAATAATGGCAATGAAGATAAGGACGCAACTGATGATGTTAATGGATGTCCATTTTCGTACGATGAAGTTATTGCCAAAGATGTTGAACTGCTGAAATTCTTAAATGTTGATACAATTGTTGATCTAATGGTAGAATTTGTAAAAGTTAAATATTTTTTGACGTAAGTATTTGAATATTGTGAAGTTTTCATGTGAATTATATTTTAAAATGTATAATCATATTGTTTCAGTTAAGTTAGAATTTTTGCACATTACATAGGCATACTCTTTAATTTCAAAGAAAGTATTAAGTAACAATTAAAATTAATTTGCACCGTTGCAGCGTTTCTTCGTCCGAAAAAGCTCAAAGTGATAATAAATACAAAGACTTCAAAATACTTGGAATTCCATATCCTGGCTGTGAATTTTATAGTGTATATCGCAACAATAATTATAATCCTGAAGGTTTGTTCTACGATTGGGCGCAAGGTTTTATTGATGCGAAGGTTGAATTGCCTGAAAATGGACCAGCATGCCGCCTTAATATTAACTGGGATGAATATAAATCGTGGGATTTGGCGCTTCTTACACAAAATTATTTAAAGGCTGTACTAAAATATATCCAAGAGGAAGAGAACGGTTTATTAATACACTGCATCAGTGGATGGGACCGAACACCATTATTTATATCACTAGTAAGATTATCGTTATGGGCCGATGGCCTAATACATAGAAGTCTGAATCCTTGTCAAATAACATATTTAACCGTGGCTTATGATTGGTATCTTTTTGGACATCAATTGCCCCGCAGACTAAGTACTGGTGAAGATATAATGTTTTTCTGCTTTGATTTCCTGAAGTATATCGTAGGCGAGGACTTTATAGTTACTAATCGAAGGTAAGAGAAAAATTGCACTGCTTATTCTTTATATATTATATAACGTTTAAAATGCTTTAAGAAAGCGATCCAAGACTCCAAATAATGAAATTTGGGATAGCTTTTATGTTGCTGATACCTCTTTCACTTCTGGCGGTACAGAGTCTGACGAATGCATGTAAGTTTTAAGAGATACCTTTTCAATTCAATTTCTTATCAGTTATTTGGCAGGATTACGAATGAAGACAGCAATGATGGTAATAAAAATGACTGTGATAGTGTCTCTAGTGGCGTAATTAATGCATTAAATGCAAATTCAACTAGTCAATCACCACATTCCAAACGGTAACCAAGATAGAGGCTTCTTTAAATACAGAGTGCAATGCTAAATTTTCCTTTTATTGCAGTTCAAGAACTAATTCAAGCTCAAATACATTTAGTGAACATCTTGGTGGAAGTTGGGAGTTTTTAGGTCCTGTACAAAAGGAAGATCAAAGTACAAAGGATGAGAAAAGTTCAATTAATATAATGTAAGTTACTAATTGAATGCTATTACATCTAAATTTTCCAAGAACGAACAATTGAGATGATTGTTTATTATATTTACTATCTATTTTTCACTTTTTTTTAACAAACATATTCTAATCTAGACCCAAGTAAATCTACTTTTGTATCTCTTATCTATAGTCTTTTATGTCAAGTAGGAATACCACTCATAATATAAAAGTTTTGACAAGTAAGCATCCGAAATCTGATTGTTGTTGCTCATCATCACTTTCTACCCAGCTATGCCTCACCTGAGTTGTCTGTGAGGAGTTGACTGTGAATGTTCATTGCTTGTAGCACAGACTGAGGAAGATGGGTGCTGTCAAGCGAGGCATTGCTTGGTAAGAAATTGACGAAAAGCGTTCACTGCCTACTTCAGGAGCTAACTAGTTCTTATGATATATATTATTTGGCTCGGAGTTGACCCGAAAGGAGTGGGTGGTTTAACTGCTATAAAGCTTTTTACATTCATACCATCTGATATAAAGATGATTGTATGGCATTTAAATTGCTGTCTACAGTAGTAGCATACCCGAATCAGCTTTCGTACATTGATCCGAGAGTCAGAATGTGAATATACACTATACAAGGAGTTCTTTCTCACGATTGTTCGATTGTGCTGGGTAATCAACCCGTCATTTGGCTTAGACGGATTATTCAAGAACTTGTAATGGAATGAACCGTCTTGTGTTTTGTGTTTGGCTAAGCCGATAATTCATTTAAGCCTAATGGGAGAAGCTAGCTGTTTACTCGGCAGGTTCCCACAGTGATCAGTACATTTCTGTTTTAGAAGAAAACTATTCTTTTAATAAGTAATATTATATTTTCTGTTGTTTCATTTTTTTGAATGTTTGCAATTCAATGACCTCGACTCAAATCAGAATTTCGTGTTTATAATCTGATGACTTGAAATCTGTGCAGCTATTTACTGTTTTTGACTGAGATTAGATAAGTTGGCAAGTTTCTTGTTGTGTGGAAGGCGAAGCAAATTTACCCTCTTTTCTATTTTTATGAGAGAAAAGTCTAACAAGAAGGGTTTGCAGCGGTTTCAGATCGACATATGGTCACACAAATGTTTTTTCTCGATTCTCTTGTTCGCTTACATCTTTGTATATTGCAAGTATAAATTTCGAAAGATTAGAGAAATAAAGTAGAGGTAAAAGACCCAATGTGTTTCTAAACGAACCATTATCTTTAGTTTTAAAGTTATTATTTTCTTACACTGTATTTTATATTTTGTTTTCTTTTACGCCGTTGACTTCCGTACAATAATCTTGTAATCATGCTTTTTCAGAAGTAACCTACAGAAAAGCAGTCCGGCCAAGATGAATTCTGCAAACATTTCTCCAGCAAAAATGAGTCCAATTAAGAATAGTCCAATCAAAATGATGAGCCCCTCAAAATTGAGTCCAAAAGCTGGACAGTCTAATTCTGCTGCTCCAGTTGAAATACCTTGTGGAGGATATCGTCGAAAAAGAACAGAGTCTGAATCAAGTTTTGTTATGGTAACTGATGTAGGAAGTATTGAGTCTAGAGATAGCATATGTGGTCCTACAAAAGATGAGGTTGCCATGAGGTAAGTTTTATATAGATTTTAGTTTTGAAAGATTTTTCTCGCAACGAGTCTGTCTCGAAGTTTCATAGTAGAAAAAGTTGTTCCCCTTTTGAGATAACCATAGATGTTATAATAGACGGAACGTTTTTTGAACAAATGCATATATTGATACCACACTCAAAATATGTTACTGAAGTAAAATTTTCTCAATTAAATAAGCTGAAAAAAAGATGGTCTCCCTTTCATTTGAGACCAACTCCATCTCTAGCCCAAAGAGTAAGAAAACGCATTTTAGCATAAAGTTTTGTAATGCATTAGATCACTCTGGGTTCACATTAATTCCGAATAATTCAGGAATTTCCTGGAACAGGAAACTGAAATTGTGAAATTTTCATTTTCTTTTTAGGCGGAAGAAAAGACTTACTGAAGTTCGTAAAATATTCGTGAATGCTTACCATCGATGTATAGGAATGAGATTTCCAGAAAATTCAAGTGCAAATGTAACAAATTTTCTGGGAGAAATAGCAAACCAGGCTGCCGAGATATATAATACGATGATCACAACAACAACAGTAGAGGAGAAAGAAGAGGACGTAGAAGCTGAGTCTAAGGCGTAAAGAGAAAACTGTTCGCATTGTTGTTTATTATTGTTAACCTTTTCAACCTAAAATTTCTTGTTTAAATTTGTTCATTTGTGTCATTTTATTGAAACTGCCTTTTTGTGTATCACAATGCAACTTTTCTTCGTAGTAATATTTGTAACTTTTAAAATTATTGTTTTCTCTTTTATAAGTTAAATATATAACGATTATTGTTTTCACTGCTAGACGTTTGCTTTACTATTTGTATTTGTTGTGTATTTTTTTTGCTCTATCCGACAGAAGCAGTCGAAATCAGTCCCTGGAGACTGTTACAATTTGTACCCAGAAATGGATTGAAAGAAGTGCATGAATAACAGTACAAAATCGGACTTTCTCTCAAGATATAGAGGTAAAACGAAATTTTATTCAGAAAATAAATTAAATGTGTAGTCGTAAGTAATAGGATCGCGCTTTCTAAAGAATGACATGACTTCACATTTATTTATGTTATGTTGTTATGTTATGACTTAGAAATTGTGCCGGCACCAAAAATAAAAGGTATTCAGGTCCTCCTGAAGGGAAGCACAGTCACTGAAATCATTTATGACGGAAAAAATCTACATGTCGTCAGCATAAATTAAGATATTTGAATACCTCAAAAGATGTACAATTTCGTCAAAAAACAGAGGGCCAAGATGACTATCCTGAGGCACCCCAGATCGAGAACCAGAAAAAGAACCCGATAGGATCTTTCGGATTAATACGAGCGAATCCACTCCAAAAGTAAGGTAGAAAACCCTAGTTTGCGCAACTTGAGCAAGATGACTGAATGCGATAATTTGAGAATGCGCAGAGGGACAACTAAAGCTTCGGAACATGACCCCGTCAGGACCCGCCGTTCGTCAATATGAGCGATAATGATTTCGTCAGAAATAAAGGGAGCAAAATCAACTGCACAAGGATGATGACTAATATGCGTAAAATTGTTAATATCTGGTTCAAGTTTGGAAGGACGAAATGCTCGTTCAAAAAATGTGGTAAACATATTGCAGATATCATATGTGACACTGCTAGAATGCCCATCCAAGGACATAGTTGAAGGATAATTATCAATTTTTCTCTTAATGTTGACAAATTTAAAAAAAGAGCGTGGATCATCGCCACAAATATTGATAATATACTCCTCATAAAGAGCGGATGATAATGCCTTGAACTCATTGTAGCAAACAGCAAACCTTTGGTGATCCAAAGGGTCTCTAGTTCTGAGAAAGGCCTTTCAAAGCTTATTCTTCCTGTTCTTCAGCTCTCTGTTAAAGCAAGGAGGTGATTTAGGATAGTCTCTTTGGCGCTCAAAGGGAACACAGAAGGCAAACACCTCAAAAATCTTAGTGTAAAACAAGTCAACCATCAGTGTAAATGTCATTGCTACAGAGTAAGGGCCTGAAATCGATGGAGACGAGCCTGCTCAACAAGTCCGCAAAGTTTGCCTTTTTAAAATTAAAAAAGAACTTTAATTCCTCGCCATGACAGATATTTTCTGGCTCATAACAGACGGATATGAAAAGAGCGGGTGATAGGAGTCAACAGAAGACAAAACAGTTGAACTCGGTTCCTTACAATGGTAGCGTTGTTCACTTTGTAATTCTGCAACCATTTAGTTAGCACAACATTTGAATTCAAAACAAAACTGAGTTTATTTTAGAAAATTTTACATTTGCACAGAAATTAAAATGAACCTACACCACCCATCAAGTTAACCACACGATTTTTATACCTCTTCGAAATATCCTTTTCGATTTGCTGCTGTAACACTTTAGTTTGTGCAATCATCTCCTCTAGCACAGGTTTCATATCCAATTTCTGCTTATTAAGCTCAAGTGATTTCTGTTTCAGAATATCCTTCGTAGTCTTAATTTTTTCAACAGCATTTAGTTTTTGTTTCAATTTGCCAGCGAGTAGATCAGCATATTTTGGAGAATGCTTTAATTGGAATAAGTGTTGCGTTTGATCACTTTGAACATTTGTTATAATCGAATCGATATTTGTTAGCATTTTTCCTATACTTTTTGCGTCATGGGTTGATAGACTATCCATTAAGGAAAACATGATGTTGCTGGAGGATTCCAGGACGTTCAATTCGTACTGACGAAGTTTCAGAAACGATTCCAGCTCGTATAGTTCATCAATGAATTTATCCCTGTATTGGGGAGAATCGAGAACTGTGAAGGCTTGGTCACCTTTTGCTATTCCTCCATCCATTCCCATGCCTGTAAAATGAGAAATAAATTACGTATAAGAAGAAAACGTTGTGATCAATCAGTAAGTGTACTGTAATGAAATGAAATTAAACAGAACGAAGCGTTTGTGGTGGATGAAAGTCAGGGCAGGCCTTTTGTATGGAGGAGCTCGGATGCAAGAAATATTATGAGACCCCAAAAAAAAAATTCTCGACGATAAAAAAATGATATTTTTTCATATGAAGAGGATAATAATCACAACCATAAAGAAAATAAAAAATCAACGAGCGTTGACATCTTTAACACGTTCAAACCGGCGCTTTGCTAGGAAGAGAGCTTTCTCATTTTGTATTTAGTTTATCATGTAATTTCTCTTAAAGTTCTCGCGTGTACCACGAGAGATGTTAAGGGTGTGACTTTTTCGTTGTCATATCATTATCGTTAATAACATTGGAAAAATCGCAAATTAAAAAGTTGTAAATAAGTTCAAAAGTAACAGTCGAAAAATTAGTTTTTAACTATAATTGTGCACAATCTCTTACCTTCCACAACGATGCCATACTCTTCCAAAGGCACATCAAAGTCAATTTCTTCGGAAGCAGTTCCTGATTCGATTGTTTCGCCCCAGTCAATGTCACCTGTTTCCAATTGAATATCAGAGTTAACATCACCGAAATCAATAATCTCTGCAGAAGTTGTATCATTTGTATCATTCGTGCCGTCATCACAACCAAAATCGATTTCATTGTCTGTGTCTGACGACGACGCCTTATCCTCGGTTATACTCAACTTGATTGGAGTCTCCTCTATTTTAAGTGGAGCCTCCTTATGCATATACTGGTACACAGTGGTGTTTCCAAATTCAATTAAATGCCGCACGATAGGTAAACAAGTTTTGTTGTTACTAAACTCCGAGTACAGCTCTACTGCCTCTTTGATCGAGCCAATGCTTGTAATTGAGTCCGAATAGATTTTGGGGAGCTCTTTAAGTCTTTCAGTTAGTTCTGCGGACAAATTATCTCCTTTAATTCCCAGCTGCTGACAAAGAGCTGCATGCTCGTTCAAAAGAATTTGCTCCGTTTTGTTTAAGTCTTGAATTCGTTTCAGCGCCTCCTCACTCTGCTGCTCCAATTTAGCCATTTGCTTTTTAACACCTGGAATTTCATAGTTAAGATTTCTAACGAAAATCTGAGCTGCTTCGCCCAAGTAAATATTCTCCTTCTCGTAGAGTTTTACAATTTCCTGCCAATCTTTCATTCTTTTACTACCGTATGTGCCGAACAGACTTTTGGTGTCCTTTTCAGTTTGCTTTAAGATTTCTACAATCTTTTGGCAGTGGAAGTAATTTATATCTGGAAAGTAATACGCTAGAGTGATTCAATCTGAAACGAGGCAAGTTTATTTACGTGCACCCGAAAGAAGTTTTATTAATTCTTCATTCTCAGGCATGTCCTTAATTGCGTTGCTTATTTTATTTCGGATATCCCGAATCTGAGGCTGGAAATTCTTTGGAGTTATTCTTCGACTGACCAGCCATTCTTGTAATTTCCCCGTATGAATGTCAATAGGAATATCAGCTTCCTGAAAATACCCCACATTAGTTTGCTAGATTAATAGTACATTAAACGGGTACCAACACTCATTTTTGCGTTTTCGTCCAGCTCCACGTAGGCTACTTTGTTGATGTGGGAATCAGCTGTTCTTTTGACTTTTCAAGGCCCGATGTTGGTGGAATTGAAATAAATGGGGCAACAATGTTCCATATTTCGTCCATTTCCCTAAAACCCCGTGTAGCCTAATATACAACAGATGGCTCTCAAAACGGAAAATGCCTAATTACTGGCCTCAAGAGAATTTAAGATTTCTAGCCCCGGAAAACTATTTATAAAAACACATAATAAAATTACAAATAATACAATTTTTATTTACAAATGCTCACTGCATTTACACTACTTTTCTAAATTTCCCCTGGATAAAGATTCGCGGAACATCAATTTTCTCCTTAGGATTCACAGTTCGCCTGTGCACGTACGAGTTACTAATCACTTCAAAGCCGTTTCTCTTAAAAAGACTTGCAACTTCCGCTTCTGAAAAGTAGTAACTCCTAGTTCCATCTTGTCTCATGTAGAAATTCTCAGATATTTTGTGACCCGGCTTAAATCGCAATTGAGCCATGTCATAAAGTCCATAATCCCTGAAGAGTAGAACTCCTCCTGGCTTTAAAAGTGTGGCTAAATTCCCAATTACGTCGCAAAATCTATCTGGATGAATTGCAGACAGCACAAAAATCATAGTAACGATATCTAGGGAATTCTTCTGAATGTGATTAAATATTTCGTCAGTTGTTACATCGCATTGAAAGGCCAGCATCCTTTCGGGATCGTATAGTGGATTTTGTTTAACAAATTCTATAGCACGAGGTGAAAAGTCGCAGGCGTAGTAGAAATAGTCATTTCTGTTTTCTTCTATTAATGGGAAAATTAAATTCCCAACTCCACATCCAACTTCCAGAAGAGTTCTTCTGCACTCGCCCGGATCTGAGAGCAGCTCCTCGAATTCTCTGGTTGTCCACCGCCTATCTTTGAAAAATCGAGTTTCGTTGCGTTTGTAGAAGAGATCCCAGTGCCTTTGGGCATTGGTTTCCAGTTGCTTGGCCTTGAATTCAGGAACTAAACGATTATTTTGTGCGTCTAACTTGGACTTCTCCTCTTCAGATAAAACTTTTTGGGTGTTTGTTAATGTCTCAATATTATTTTGCTCCATTTTATTACACCGAAATTTTTCTAAATGATTTTTAGTCTTTTACAAATAAGGAAATAAACTTTTAAAATTTACGCCACTTGGGAATGTAAACAAATGTTGACAATTCACCATTGACATTTTTCCACATGTGATACATATGTTCCATTTTCAGAACATGCCTGTTCCAATTCAATAAAATCTTAATCGATGTAGAATCGATGTTCGATAACAATTCAGCTTAATAATCGAGCAATTTAGAAGTATCGCAAACGTTTTCTCGACATATAGATGTCACAAGTTTAGACTTGGTAAAAACTTTATTCAAATAATGCAGTAACGTTTCTTTTCAACCCAAAAATAACAAGTTCGGCCCTAAATGAAAGATAACCAAATGAAGTTTTTTTTATCGTGACTATAAAGGACATTGTTCTAACGAAATCTCTGGTCCGATGTTGTAGTTTTATCTCTTCACGTGATACCCGCGCAACGAGCCGTCTTCATCCTTTCGTCATTGTGACATGACCCAGCAGAACGGTGAAGTTTCGAGAATCTTTCTTGAGCCGAAACATACGAATGTGAGATAGACTACCATTTTCTGTTTTTCCTGTTGACTATAGACCACAGTTGTTTAAGCAGAATGTTAGAATATGCACCGACATCTCTACTCGACCTCCTAACTCCTCTTCTCCCACATCACCATTTTCTTCCTCTACCAAGGCTGTGCGGAAAAATTGTGGTATATTCTTTCGAAATGTAATAGCATCGACCAAGCAATAACAGAAAGACTAGTCAGTTCCTAAGGCAGACGGTGAACACCTTTTCTCTACATTTGGCCCAGTATTGCCTCACCCTAGAGCTGTATACCGTGAAGTGTTTATTGCTTGTAGTACAGAGTGAGGAGGATGGAAAGTATCAGGCCAGGCATCGATGGGTAGAAATTCGTGAAAAAGCGCTCACTGTCTGCCTTAGGAGCTGAACCGTGTTTCTGTTTTTACTTAGTCGATGGTATAGTAAATAACTGAAATTTTAAGGGTATTTCGGTAAGCACTTTCTCAGTGAGACAAGTGAGCAAATTTCAGTTGTCTTACTAAGCCAGCGCTTTCGATGATCGTCTCAGTTTACAGAGTGAGCTGCATTAATGCAACTTAACCACTGAGCAACTGTAACAAATAAGCTGTGATTTTAGGGTTTCACTCCTACAAAGCATTACTGGTATTTTTTTTTTGAAATTTAAATATTTTTTACCGATTGTACCTTAATACACTAAGTATGAAAATCGAAATCCCCACGCTTAAAAGGGAAGATTTTGCATAATAATAGTTCTTGCAAGTTACAATACATGAACATACATGCGTATATTTGATATTTGTGTACTGTATATGAAAATGTACAAGAAGGAAACTTTTATATAATTGCCAGTAAAATTATTTTAAGAGAGTGCATCAGTATATAAAATTTCTTAAAGTACATTTTATGTTACGATCATTAATATAACAATATTATAAATCTTAAGAAAAATCTCAAATCTTTCCAATATTTGGTAAGGTCCTTAGTGGGGATAGATGAAGCTATCAAAATTTAATTTCGGAATATTCAAAATTTGTTGGGTTCCATTTCATATTTATGTGTATAAATTTATGTCTTTGTTTAGTTTTTATAAAATTTTTACCTTTTATCAACTTCTCATTTGGAAGTCATTGTAATGGGTCTGTTCAGACTTCGCAAAATTACCTTGAAACTTTCCTAAGTTGCTCCTGCCACCAATGACCTGTACATGAGCAGACGGTAAAGATCAGCCGCACAGCATCTATCTGTGCTCTTCCGAAGATGAGAATATGGAGCTAGAGCCGTTAACGCATCATCGTTTTCATCAGGGTGATACGGAGAAGAATTTTTTTTATCGGAAGGTCTCACGTTAGCAAGCAGTACGCACAGACATCGAGTTTCGGACCTTACTCAACAAAAAGCATATAGTAATTGTATCATTGAAGTCTATTAAAATTAAGTTAAAACCAAAGTGTAATGTTTCCCTAATAAAGATAGAACAACAGCAACCTTCCCCAGGTAATACCCCAAACAGGATCCAGATTTTTCAAATTAAAACTTTCAACATATCTCCAAGTTTCGAGGAGGTCCCTCGAGTCCGAATCCATCATCATTTGTAGAGATCACGAGAACAAAAATGGTACCGACTCCGCACCAATTAGACTCAACGCGTAATTGCTTAATGAACACCTGACAAGGTTTGCAAAAAATTTGATTTGGCGGTTTTTTTTTATACCAATTAAACTTTCAAAAGCAAAACAAAATGGCTAAATGGGAAGTTTGCAGTATGGGTAGACCAGTCGCACCCAGTTTGTTTTTTTTTATTAGAATTCTAATTAGATAATTGACAAAGTAAAGCATTCCAAAAAAACTGTCCACACTGAATATGCTTCTCCTTTATTTTAATTGCATGCCAAAAATACTAATGTGCAATTGAGGGGGTTAGGGATGGTATGGGTGCAATAAAAAACTTCCCGAAGAAGAGGCCCTGGGTCACCCTCTTATATGTTATAAAATATTTTAGGAAAATAAGGCAGATGAATTTTGACGGCGCAGTACACATTCAAACGCTATTTCCCAAAATTTCGAAATTCGTACACACACATATCTATGGCATAAGGGGGACGACATGATAGTACTACAAAATTATTATTTTTTTTAAACATTTTTGGCGAATATGATCTTTTATTCAATTTATGCGAAAGGAACGACGGGAACAACAATAAATGCAATAAGCACGTCATAATTTTTCTACAAATCAAATTTTTAAGAAAGTTTTATCTAGATGTACATCATTTTGTAAGTCATTGTTGTTTCTAGATTTTACTTAGTGAAAATGAATTAGAACTTTAAACAAATTAAGTGCTGAGCTTTTTACGTAACTTAAAGATGAAAACAAGCCGTGGTGCGTTTACGCTGTTATACTGCTTATTATTTGCGCAAATTCGCCTTACCCCCATAAGTTTTCAGTATAGGCCCTTGGTCCGGCGATTAGGCAGGCTAGCTTAAAACATTAATGCTGTGCCGGTCCAACCATAATTTTGCCTCCTTATTTCTATGGGTGGCTGCGTTGTCAGGCTGAAAAACCTACTGTTTTTCTTAATTCTCATGCCAAAAAAGTATAAGTTTTCCTTCTGCTATAAGTAAAGGCTGTAAGTAAAGACTATACGGAAATGGTCTCGAGGACGAAAAAGCTTCCCAAAACATTAAATTCCCTTCATCAAAATTTCGTTACGAAAAGTATCGTGATTCCTTTCTAAGGTCCGTTCCATAGCATTGATAACCATCTCGGCCGTCGAGATTGAATTTCCTCCGTCAGAGAAAATAGCCTAATGTATAAATAAAAATAAATATAACAGTAATAGCAACCGTCATTTTTCAAGTACCCTACTCCAATCACAACTCATGCTGGCTCTTAGGAACTTTCGTCGAGCGACTTAGTAGTTTGATGTCACTGGCGGTGCAGATTTCAATTTTTGATTTTTTAAATGCCCACAGTTCTAAATGACCCGACAGATCGTGGAACGTGATACGATCAACTTGAGCTCATTTTTTAATTTCTCGAGATGACAATTTTTCCTTCTGTGTTCTTCAATCCGTAGAAATTTTAGTGTTTTAAGAAATTCGCAAAAGTAGTAGTAGTAGCCTCCCAATCCTCCTTCCGATTTCACGTAAAGGAAGTCTTTCCCCGTGGAAATTTAAATTTTTTCCTATTTTCTTCTTAAACAACTATTTTCTGTCCGACATTTTAATTTTTAACCCCCGACGCAAAAAGAGGGGTGTTATA
>QYTT01084468.1:0-10782 GCA_006980735.1 Dasypogon diadema
AGTCTCCGATCTGATAAATGGTATATCTGTTCCTTGTGTGCCAGACCATCTACAATTTCATTACCTTAATGGCTCTAATGTCCCAGCACCCATATAACATTAACTTTTTCTTTGCAGATAGGTGTTTAAGGGCTTGGAAATAGTCCCAGACAAGTTTGGATTCTATACTATAGGTTTTGAGTGCCTTGAGCGCAGTCTGACTGTCTGAGAGAATGCAGATATTGGGGTCACAGATGGCCCTGCAATTGGGACCTTCCTCAATAGCTATCACCTTAGCCTGGAATGTAGTGGACAGGGAACCCAAGGATTTTTAAGTGCCATATTTGGAGCCCTATACACCAAGGCAGACTTACTTTTCGTTCTTAGACCGACCATACCATCGTACCTTGTGAATGGTTTGCTGGAACGTCATTGGTGATTTCCAATGACCACAATAAAAGGCAGTTCAAAGTCCAACTTGGTCGTGAGTAAATCGGATGTTGTGGTCCCTGGACCAAAATTTATTTAATTAACAATACTAAGGTGGTCAACCAAGTTCCTTAGTTTAAATGATCTGTTTCCTTGCAGCCTGCAAGAAGACTGATGTAAACGTTTTATCTCGGGTCTTAGTTCGTTTTACTTGAATAGATTCAGTTGACCGAGGGTTTTTCACAATTTAACATTTTTTGCCGGAGAGAATTGCATCCAAATGATACAACAAATTGCTTAGATTATGTTAGAGGTTGCACCTGAAATCTTTAATCTCCCTTTCCGTCCAGTAGACTTAGCAAGACTGATCACCTTTCGTTCGAAAAAGAAGACAATGAAATTTGTGAACTTGTTCCAGTGGTAGAAGAAATACTTTAGTTCCGTTAAACACAGACAAAAGGAAAGCTTTTACGCTCATTAGAAAATCTTTTTTAGTTGTGGCGGAAAGGGACGCCACTCGCAAGGCAAGCTTCAATCATGACGTCATAATATGTACCAAGGCTATGTAAAAAATTACAAAAATTCCGATTCATTTTACATTCCACATTGAATATCTCCGGTAAAAAATAGACTGATTTTCAAAATTCTTTTTTTTTGTTTTGTTCGTCTGGGGAAGGGGAGTGCAATGCATTTGAAGTGGGGGGGATGAATTGTTTCGTAGCTTGCTATGGCAAGCAATATTACTAGTTCTTACCTAAAGCGACACTATAATTCCTTAACTTCTTTTACTTTTGTTCTTTTGTGTCCTGTTTTTTCCTTTATCCTGTCTTTCTTATTTTCTTCGTCTACAGATGTCCTTTCTTCCTTCATTTTGTTGAAAATTTTCCTTTCTTTTTTTTGTTCAAATTATCCACCAATTTCACACTATCCACATACACACACACCTCTTATTCCTTCTTTGATGCCATGTTTGCCGGCAAAATTTAATACATTCCCTGCCAACTACGACTATACTCGTGAAGCTTTTAAGCTCTCTCTTACGAAATGTGTTTTTACATATATTTTTCTCACGAAAGCTTTTCTGCTAATTATGGCAGTGAATGGATATGACTCCTGTTGGCCAATGTTGCTAAAACCTTAGAATAGTTCCAGGATCATATGTATACCTTGTTTTTTCTCCTTTTTTTAAATTAGAATACTGCTATTGGTAGATTCTAAAATTGGTTATACATTTACGATTAAAAATATTGTCCATCACTGACCACGTCTTTCTCCTATCTTTCGGGCAGCGTACGAATCCCGCGTCGAAAAAATTGCTCATGTTTTGAGGCGATCCACTTATCGATCCAATTTTTGACTTTTTCATAAGAACGAAAGTGTTGGTCAGTCTTAATGCTGGGCTTAAACACATTAATTGCTTTCGATGCAGATTGCCTGTGATTGTTTCAGCCGGTTTTAGTAGCTTATAATACTCTACGCCGAGCTGATCCCACCAAATACAGAGCATGACCTTGGAAATATGAATATTCGGTTTGGCCGTGCACATGGAGGCGTGCCCGGGAAGTCCCCTATTCACGATAGAACATAGCTATTCCCCTGGTAATAGTAGTGGTTATTACGTTTAATATAATAATAAATAGCAGTAATGATCTGATTAATACAAATCAGCAGCCTTATTAATTTTATGTGTAGACAAAAGCGGCTATTTGTTCTTTTTTTCGTGGTGTTACAGGAGCTCTGACTTGTATCCTTCTACTACATTTTTTAAGGGTATTGCCTAAGCTCAGTGAACAACCCTATGATGTACACAGCACAGCTTTGGTGAAGGGAAATTAGGGAAAAGGAGATTGAGAAAATTTAACCTAACAAATGTTGCAAGTTAACCACAATTTTTGGCATGCAAATATTGTTACGCAACATCCCAGTGGCTTCGTAAGTGCAGTTCTCATCAGTACAATTGCCTCAACTACCGGTGCCCAGGTAAATCGATGTGTCCTGTTGCAAGATTCGAACCCAGGCCCACAGGGGAGACAATCTATAGACGTGCACCTGGAAAAGAATGCTGCTGTAAATTTCGCTGTGGCTTCAATCACTAATACTATTTATGTTGGACCTGACCCTATATTTGCCCAAATAATTGACTTTTGACATATCTTAGTACTTATTAAATGTATTCACTAGTCAAATGTGATTAATTGCATTTTGTATTTGACTGTAGATGCAAGGATTTGGAAGGATGCATTGCCTTTTCAAGTAATAAAACTACACAATTAAATGCGAATTAATTTAATTTTATTATAAACATTTCATTATTAGTTTTCCATATTTGTTTTTATAAAACATTACAAATTATATCACAGATAAAAATTTTCTTCTTATTTAAGAAATTTTAAATTATGAGAGAATTTGCAAGTGAAGTCATGGTTTCTGGGTGTAAATCCATTCACAATTCGAATGGGATGCAAAACTTTTCGCCTTCAAGCAAAACTTTTCCAAGTTTTACATTAATCCATTTTCATCTTTTCTGAGTTTTAATCCTTTCTGTATAATAAGTGTATCTATCATTGAAAAGCTCTATAGAAAATCAACAAGAGGAAAATATCAACTTAAACGGAACGACGAAAAGGATAAAATTCAACATGTAATGAGAACAGTCAGTAACAGGTAAAATGTGGTTATGTTTTTGGTTTTTATGTACATTTCTCTTAAAGTTAAATAAAATATATTTTTATGATTGCAAACAAATCCTATCGCGTTCAGGAAGAACTGATTACAGTGTATGAGGTTAGAGCTTAAAGTCTACTCAGAGGAAGGCACTTAGACTTAAAATTAATTTTCTCTTACCATTATTTTGCTTAGTTCTTTTGTTTGTTGTCGAGTTTTAAATATATTATTATTATTATTTTTTTTTAATTATAATCGTATTACATGTTTTTCTTATATTTATGTATTACTCTTATTCATTTATTTAATTAAAAATTCAGGGCGTATCAGTATCTGAATGCAGCATTTCGACCTCTTAAATATAAAAGTGGGTTTATACCACGTCACCTAGAGCAAAAACGTTGCACCATCTGCTCTGCTATATACGATTTTATGGTATAGAATAGTTGGGACGTGAGATTTAGAGATACCATAGAATGGGGGAGTTTGCACAAAGTCATAACTGAATAAGTGAATTGCAAGTCTTCTGAGGTATGAATGAGTACAGACATAGAGTGACTGTTCTTGTGTTTATTGTTTTTGGGAAAACAACTTTTGTGGATTTAAAGTGATAAATGAATTTTTCCTTCAACTTTAAGTGAAATATTTATTTGGTCTAATTTTGTATTGTGTGCAAGTTTTTGGAGCAATTTTATTTGATATAGAGAGGGTTTTTGTGTTGCGAACAATTTGGGAAGAATAATGAATTATAAATATCTTACAAGAAAAATATTTTTACTGTCCACTTGTTTAAAAGGGAGACGCTGTTAGGAGCTTCGTTTTTTTCTACGTATTTTCAAGATATTGGTAACCTTCTATTTTTACATTTATTTGGAGGAAAGTGTGTCTTTCCCAGGGAATGAGTTTGTGTTTGTTTTACCAATATTTTTATTTAAGTAAACAACAAATCGTTTTTAAAATAATTTGAGAATTTCGAAACAAAATTTTTTATGGTATCATTCAAATGATTAAACTCAAAATTTTGGATCCATTACATGAGGCCCATATACTAAGAAGGCCAGGAAATAACCCAAATAACTCCCAGGATTCAATAAACTAATCTTTCAGAGACTCTTGGATTTAATATGTTTATTGAATCAAAATTCCGATTAGTCATGTTGAATTGAAGACATTAATTACATTGTCAGTCGAATTGATATATGTGTAGATCTTCAATTCTACAAATTGCGAGTCCGAATCCAGCAAGAATATTGTCAAAGTTTTAGAAAGGTTCTGCGGCACTACCATTTTTCAAAAAATTCCCAAATTTTCTTTAGTTTCTTGGCAGACAAATATTTTCTCCCCCTTAAGTGCTGTTTCATATAAACACACCAAATGTTCTCATCACTTTGCTCCTGACATTGGGGTATATGATATATCAATGAACGAGAGTTAGGGGTTCTAATGACTCATTCAGTCAGAATTTGTTCGGAAGAAACTGAAATTTTGAAAATAGAGTTAACATTTTCAAAACTTTGTCAAATATCTGGAAGCATATCTTACCAATGATATCTATGGAAATGTAGCCCCTGTTGCAGAGGGTAGTAGGAGTTTTTCTTGGTGAAACATCTTCATTAAAATCACAGCTTCTTACGCAAAAAATAGAAAAAAATTGATGCTTTATAACCATGTTTCTGTATGTGGAAGCCATTACCTATTGTTCTAAATATTTACACAAATGGCAAATGAATTGTGAACTACACGAATAATCAGTTCACATATTTAGTAGGAACAATACTACGGATGATAGTGATAAAAGAATTAAAGAGAATTGCTTGGTTACATCGGTATGGAGAGAATTCAAATTTCATGTTAAATTTTCCATGTCAATTCGTTTGGGGGGGTTGTAAACATGGTACTTTTTGTCTCTGAATGTATGAGGGTGTTATATTCAACTGTGCCCATGATATGGGAATTGGATATAAGCGCCAAATTTGCGGATATAAAATAGGATATAGCAAATTGCAAAAGTCTCACTCACAGCAGGGAGGTGAATATTATGCTGCGGCGCACAAATGTATGGGACATCAAACGTAGTACACTAATTGAATCCCTTCATTATTCTTCTTATGGACGATTAGATAAGATAGGCGCTGTTAACCTGGATAGCATGTTCAAAATTAAAGGAAGTAAAGTGTTCCACAAATCCAAATATAACAGAAGTGTGAATATTTTGTATCTTCCTTGAAATGAGTACATGAGTACATGAAAGGATACGATATTCAAAAATAAAATATTAATCAAGTTTATTTCAATAACTAGGCGACGAGCTCTCATTCACTAAGCCTTGTAAACTGGCTAGAATAATTGAATGGGTATTTTAGTATCGTATATCTTCAGAAGAAAGTAAATTCTAACCTTCTAGGAACGCAGGCCCAAAATTATATTCCTTTTGTTCTTTCCACTAGAACCTGCAAACAGGATACAGATTTTGGAAAGTGTTTTTCACCTATTTTCTTCACGGTACATATTGAATTTGGATCGAATATCGAATTTAAAAATTTCAGCATAATTTCATGTTTTAAGGTCTGTAGAATCGATTTGTACTATTTTTAAGAAAATACAGGGTGATTCAGATCAAGGTTACGCGGGGTATAATTCGTGATTCATTGGAGTGAGCTGATAAAAAAATCGCTTAACATACCCTGATGGAAATGATTGCTCATAATTTTTGAATCATTCTAAGGGTTCTGAAAGCCGTCATAAGTATCTTTATTTTGGTACCTCACTTGTTGTTATCGACGAACTATTTTTGAAGGTACATATTATCAAAAAGAATAGAAAATTTTCGATTTTTTGCATAAAATTTTAAAAAATAACTCTGTTTATTTCAAGAAATTTTTTCTACGGAATTTGGTTTTATTATTGTTTAGCAATGCTCCCAATGTCGCTCTTCTTTCGCAAAAATTCATAACCGGCGACCTGTAACGGTTTTCTAACGAAAGGTAATAAAGTATATTTGCCATCAGCCTAAAAAGTGAATTATCTGGGTCACCGTTTTAAAGTAAGTTGTCTGAAAAGTAGGTATCTGAAAAGGTAATTCTAATAGTTAAACAGTAATAAATTAAATTCCATAGAAAATTTGTTTTCGAAATAAATGGATTTATTTTTCAAAATTTTACGCAAAAAATCGAAAATTTTCGATTCTTTTTGATAATATTTCCGCGATTAGTTCATCGATAATAACAAATGAGGTATTAAAAGAAAGATAATTATGATAGCTTTCAACTAAACCACAAATAATCAGAATGCATAGGGTGATTCAAAAGTTGTGAGCAATCATTTCCATTAGGGAATATTCAAAGTCGAAAAATTTTTGAGGGGCTGTATGTGACTGTATGTGGGCTCATTGGGGGAGAGTTTTAGAGGGGGGGGGAGGAGGGGGCGATTTTTTTTATCAGTTCATCTCAAAGAATCACGATGATATGCCCCGCGCTACATTGATCTGAAGTACCCTATTCATTTTGATAGAGTCGACATTAAATGTGCCTCTATCTTTATCGAAATCGAAAAAAGCTAAAGAAAATACCATTAAAAAAAAATAAATTTAATGAATTTATGAAAATTATTGATACCATCAAAACTATTTTAGCACTATCCCATGTTTTTTGATATATGCTATTCTAGATAAAATTTTCGTAACGTTTATTAAATGGTTTCTCGAAAGCTTTTAATGCTATTGACTATGTTCTGGTGACAATTAATGCGTTATTATATGAGTTATTCCAGGCTGAATCCACATAAAACTTGATACAGAATTTTTCTTGAAAAGCTAAAGGAATGCCCAAAAAAACTAATTTCAAAATTTATAGAAAATTGTTGATACTGTCGACTACGTTACGGCTCCAGCTGATGCAATTTGACGATGGTATTCAGATACAATAAATCGAAAATAGTTCTTATTCTTTGTTTTGTTTTTATTGTGATTTTCTGCTGTAAAATAAAACAATTTCCTTGAGTTTACGTAAAGGACTTCAATAAGAATTTCACATCCGAATAAGAATTCAAAGGCAACGAATTCAATTTCTATCCAGTGAAATTTACGAAAGGGCAACATTTTTCTAATTTTCTTTGATTTCCATTGATCCATTAGAAATCTATTATTTGGCAACTAAGCAAGGATCTTATTTCGGAGAAAGATGAAAGTAAAGGAAGCAGATACTCCCATAACTGCTGTACTTACATTAAATCTGGGACAGGGTATAATATTATTTATTCACAAAATAAACTATTTTAATAACTCTTTATAACTTTCGCCGGCTTGCGATTGCTCTTATAGTCGGAAACAATAATACTACATCCTGAATTTGGGAATGTTGGGAGCAGCACATCCAATGTTTCATATGATAATCCGATTAGTCTCAAACAAAATGCTCACTCAAATATAAAACCAGTCGAGAAATTAACCGGATTAAGAGTGAACAGGGCGAAAGTTATGAATAAAGTATTTAGAAGTAAAATTTTAAATTATTCTATGTTAATAAAATATGATGAGTTAGGTAGTTAGGTAATTTCATAATATATACTTATCCAATTTGGTGCTTAGTGATTTCAATCAATGGAATCTTTCCGCCATGTTTCAGATACTGAAATACGTCTAAAAAATTTTATCTACAATAAAAATAAAATTATGAAATAAAATAACTTTTAAAAATTCTGATATAGTCCACGAACATCTTAATATCTAAAATTATTTTTACTTCATTTATCTACGCCTAATAGAGTTAATAACTAATAGTAGACCTCTAGAAACAGTAAGTACGTTCCGAGGTACTTTTCTTGCTATCTTTAGTTTTGTTGTTATCCGTACGAATAATTTGAACTTCTTTGCCCTGCACATTTTGTCATCCATAATAGAATTGTGAATTATGTGCGAGTCCTGTTGAAAGCGTTCTTGGAGCAGTTCCGTCATACTGAAACGTATCTGGTGGCGGTTGCTGTTGTGTATGTACCATAGGCTGAGAGGAAGTTGGTCTTCGTAGAACACCCTCAGGGTCCATGATGTAGCCTGTGTGGAACGTTGGTGCAGTAGTGTTCTGAGCCAGAGAGCTGATAGGAACAATTGTACCTGAAATTGAAATTTTAATTCCAGTTTTATTACCACTGTAACAATAAGATAACCTTTAAAATTATTAAAAAGCAAAAACGTAGGAAATTTACATTTTTCCGTGGGTGTTGCGATATAAAAGCATTAGCTCAGTTCCCATGTCCATGCCCATGCCCTTCTGCCAACGCGTCATTGTTTCAGACAACGGTTATCCTTGAAGGGATGCTACTTGAAAACGCTGCTGCTTATGTACTTAGATGTCCTGTGATGCCTGCCCTCATTCCATTAGTGGGAGATATTCAAATAAGCCATCCGCAGTCAGGCGTTGCGAAGCGTAAGTAGATTAACTCTACATCAGGCAAATATGGTGCGGATGGAATTTTGTCTACTACTTAGGAAGGTCGAGTGGAAAATTCTATCAAGTCAAGAAGAAAAGAGGAAAACTTTTGTTTGTGCTTCTTTGGCCGGTGGGAAAAATCCAGGAAGTTATGAGGGATTTAACTAAGAGTAAGCTTAATTATTTTTATAACCTGAATGAGGTTTGCCTGCTCCACACCAGCTGGAAATGCAAACTTTCATTCAGGGAAAACTTTCAGCCTCAAAGGACAGCAAGAGCTGTTGAAGGTTATTTCAATGCTCTCACTAGCTTAGTCCTTTGTTTTTTAATTTAGTTTAATTTTGCGGTGAGTGTTTTTTTTTGCCCAGAATGCATCTTGAATTTGTATCTATTTATGACTTTCTGAGAAATGTATTTCTACTTTTACATCTTATCCTCTTACTGCATAATTCTTTAAATGTCTTTTCAAAATTTCTGGGGAGAAATCTTCAAGATAGAAGGAGCGCAATTAAAAAAAGAAACAATAAAACAGACAGTGACGTGTATCCTTTTATAAATCTACAAGTGGAACTACTTCGTTTTGAAAGGAGATTTTAATTATTTTTTACAACTTTGATGGAACTGCTGTGCTGACGCGTGTTTTATTTTCAGATACCTACTGAGTGCTTGCATGCATTCATTTACTTATGCCCTTCAAACGTTCTAACTTACTAATTAAGAATATCTACAAAGGATAATGGAAAGAGAGTTGGAGATATAAACAATAATATATAAATAAAAATATTAATTTAGAAAATATTTATGACCTTTTAAAATGTACGTCAATGATGGTGATAATTTTCGTTGACCTTATTTGTCTTTCTTTTTAATTTTTTTGTTCAGATCTTTGTAGTTATTATTTCAATAAATCCGTTAATCAATTAATCCTTTTCAAAGAAAGTTAAAGTTGAAAAAGAAACAAATGTCATATTTTTGAAATGTCCATTTCATCAGCTTTCATTTGACACCCCACACGAATGTTTTTTTCGCTTTGCATTTTACCCCCTAAAAATAACCACCAAAATCAAAAATCCAACTTTTAAAATGTCTTGCCTGTATTTGGGCCACCTTGCTCTCTATGTGTCAAATTTCAAACTTATACGCCAAATAGTTTCGGAGGAAATCGCGTCTGACAGACGGACAGACAGACACCGAAGTGATTAAGTACTCCGTTTTGTCAATTTTGGTACAGAACGCTAAAAATACTGTATTTCTTTTTAAAGTATTGCCTAAGCTCAGGGAACAACCCTATGATGCACACAGCACAGCTTAGATGGAAGGAAATTAGGCAAGAGAAGGTTGGGAAATTTTAACCTGACAAATGTAGCAAGTGAGCCAAAATTTTTGGCATGAATTTGGTCAGTGGCTCCGGAAGTCCAATTCTTGCCAGTAGAATTGCTTCAACCATTGGTACCCACGTAAATCGCCATGTCCTGTGCAGGATTCGAACCCACGCCAATAGCTATTTATATTGTTTTGAGAAAACAGTAGTCAATGCTAGTTATACTAGACCGGAATGTTTTTTTTAAATGCCTTCTTAAGGATTGATTCACATTGATGTCAGGACACGACACGATACGTAGCGGTACCGACACGGCAAATAATTTTTTGTGTATTTTAATGTTTCTGTTTACATTGGGAGGTAGCGTAACGGAACGACACGAGTATCGGTGGATATTTTTTCAATATAATTTCCAGCGGCACCCTACGTTTTGTCTATAGATATTTAAGTATTCAGTTAGAGACTTTATTCTCTTAATTATTGACTGTTCATTGATTTTAATTAGATTTAATCCTTCTCTGAAGTTTGTATCATTCCTCTGAATATCTTCTTTAGCAAAAGACAATTAATTATCATTCTGAAGAATTGAAAAAATTTTGCTTCATCATCTAGAAGTTCCTTATTTAACTAGAGTACAACATTCTCCTTCTCCATTTCTCCTTTCAGCACAAATTAGAAACACAGTTGACAAACGGCATTGAAACATTATTAAACAGGACAAGAGGGGGGATTAGGAAGATTTGAGCAAAAGTTTATTATTGACAGATGATTTGTAAATTTCATGAAGGTCAATATTAAATATGGAGAGGCTATCTTAAATTAAATCTAGAGGTCCACTTAAGTAGATTTTGGGCAAATATCATGAATAAATGATAAATATTGACGGGGTGCCCACATTTAAATTCAGGATTTTAGTGGAAAAATTCATTTTATGAGAGATTGAAAGAAGTTATTTTGTTAAAACTA